>APFE030358328.1:24393-70226 GCA_000404065.3 Pinus taeda | reverse complement strand
CGAGCAGCAAATCGCGTTGCTGCAACACGACGAGCAGCGTTGCTGCAACACCTGTTACAGCAACACAGTTTTCTGTTTTTCTGTTTTTTGTGCTGAAACAGAGCAGTTTTAAATTGTGTGTTTGTTTAGGAATTTAGCAGAAAATTCCATCATATCAGAGAGTTGACCTGGGATGTTTTTGGTTAAGGAATTCACCATTAAAATTCCAACAAAACTGATGATGAGCAGACAACACAGTAGCAAGAATTATACACACAAACCTTTCCACGCTAAGCCTGTAACCCATTTCTGCTGCAATTGATCAGTAAATGGCTACACAAATAAATATCTGCAAAAGTTGATGCGTATATATATTTGTAGTCTCACGCAACCAACGTGTAATGAGGAATAGAAACATAAAGGGGATTCGGTCTCTTTGTTTGCATGCATGTTTAATGTGGGGATTGTAGAGGTTTTGCAGGACAAAGAAGTCTTGCATGCAGGTTTGATGCGGTGCTTATTTTGAAGGGTAGAGAAGTCTTGTGGGTGTCAGCTAGACATGAAACGAGGGAAATTCCAGGAAAATATTAACTGAATGGTAAGTCTGTATAAGGTTGCCTCATCACCATTTCCTCACAGTACTATTAAACGAGTAAATGTTAAATTTCAAGAAACACAAGGAAGATAACGAAGTTAGTTTTTCTACACAAACCTGAATATTTATTGAACATTTAATTTTTCCACACAAACGGAATATAAACTAACTACCGTTGCCTATAAGATCGGCACTATGAGCGTTTCTATTAATATACAAAATATTACCTATTCGAAAACCCGTAAAATTAAAGAAAAAATTTAAATGTATGTAATTAAAGTTATAATTTTGTAAATTAAAAAGATAACAAATTTAATTTTAAAATTTTAGTTTATATACATATAATCAAATGATCAGGGATAAAGTTTAATTTGTAAAATTTAAAGTTATAATATACATTCTATCAATCTTGAGTTATTGGGAAGAGGTTTAAAGTTTAATTTCAAAACAGGAAGCTTTTATATACATTCTAGTTTTGCAAATCTGATAGAAAATGCAGATGCCATGTAATATCTCATTCCATATTTTGTTTAATGTTTTTTTACAAATTTTTATTTAGTAAATTTTATAATTAAATCATTTTTAGGTTTGTGTTTTAGTGTTGCAAATGGATTCCAAACACCAAAAGCCTTAAAACTCTTGTCATATTCATACAATTGTAAAAACAAGATGAATAACATAAAGTTTAACAATATATTGTAGAAATAATTTCACTCAAAAAGAAGTTAGTAAAGCTTAACATTTGAATTTGAGTTCTGATTGTTTAATAATTAAAAGAAGAGAATATAACAACTTATTATAGGTTTATAGAGATGTGTTTTTTTAGACATTCCATAATCTGATATGATACAAGGATTCTAAAGAAGTAATTGCACCACATGTTGCAAATGAAACTCAGCAAGAGAAAGAGTAGTAGAGAAAAAATAAGTAAAATTTTTATGATTGCCATTTACTGTGAACAAAATTGCCAATGGGTCAATTGCGAATACATAAATCCATTCTTCCAGGGTATGAGTTTTCTCACCACATAGATTCTTTATTAAAGAATGGTGTCTAGAGCTCAATTGCTCCAAGAGTTTATGAGCCCTATACCAAAACAAACTATATTGAAATATTGAAATGTGAGACAGCTTAGAGATCCAAGCTTTACCCAACCATAAAATCATCTTCCATCAACATGTGCAGTAGGAATTAGTGCCACTTATTCATATAAATGAGTTATAATTGACCCATCACTGATCATTATTTTGCCTTGGAACTTTCCATCTCCCTAACAATCAATATAGTTGATCAATTCATCTGATAATAAACTGTGGAAATGATTACTAGAGGACCAACATGGATGTACACAAAATCCAAACTTCGGTCTGGAGAGAGAGACTTCAACCATTTAGGAAATAAATACAAGTTGTTGGCATTTGGTTTGGAGAGATCCCATACAGGACCATAGAAATTCCGGAAAGAGAGTTGGAGAGATGTAATTGTCTTGTGGGGAGATTTATTAGTTATGGACATAACATATCTATAATACATTTTTCTTTCTATTATTCCAAGAACTTGTCTGCCTCTTCCAAATGGCCAAAATATTATTCTCTACAAAATGTGAGAAATAAATCATAATCAATATTGTCTTTTGTTGTTTGGCCAAAATTGAGTTTGTTCAAAATTGAGTTTGTTCATTCTATGTCACACTGAAAAATTGAAGTTTTAACAACATTGTGGTAGCCAAAATTTAATCTTGGAAAATCTTACCCTGTGGGGAAGTTGCTACTCGAGAGCTCTTTTTGGGTGTAGGAGAGGGCTTTGGCTTAGTCTTTCTCTTATGAGTTAGATCATCAGTTGGATCAGTGGATCATGAACTTGATCCAGCCTTAGGAATAACAACTAGAATAAGAAACCATTAGAACACCACCCCTACCTTGCATTCTATGTCACACACAAAAAAATTACAGTTTTAACAGCATTGTTGGACTATTTTTATGGATTTTTTTTTGTCTATTTTAGTTAAATCCTAATGATAAACCCTACTTATCAGTTTTGAAACCTAAACCGTTCACGGAAAAATGTATTGTCCACGGATTATATTATTCATACAACAATTACACAAAATACAAATTCATGCTGAAGAAAAACTATCAATCAAATGAGGTGAAAACAATGAAGCCATATGGCTACATGTTTTTTGGCTAGTGAATCTTAAGAGATCCAATCATTCTAGAGAATACATTGTAGAAATTGTTTGATCACCCAGTTTAATCAAAACTAATCATGTTACAACACGAGTAAGACAAAGTTCACTTGGAGCGGCCATATCAAAATATATGTAATATGGTTTCAAAAGTTGAAATTGACTAGGTAAATGGACATCTCTAGAAAAAATTGAATATTTGAAAAAGCTCTAAAAGTGGGTTTCGAATATGAAGGTTATGTCATTAAAAAAAAGGCAATAATGATAACAAATAACCAAATGGTAAGTAGAATTTGACGTGTATGGTTGTAGATGATGTGAAAATTTAATAATTAAAAAACCCTCACTAACTTTACGTATAAGCTCACTTATACAAATACATTACTTTACCTACTTTTATAAAACAAGTGATAAACACTTTTACAAAGAAGTTACTTTATAAATGAAAGTTGCATGTAATATATATATATATATAAGCAAAATGTTTTTGATCATGTAGTTTAATCAAAACTAATCATGTTACAACACTAGTAAGGAAAAGTTCATTTGGAGTGGCCATATCAAAATATATATAATATGGTTTGAAAAGTTAAAATTGATTAGCTAAATGGACATCTCTGGAAAAAATTGAACTTGAAGTGGCCATATCCAAATATATATAATATGGTTTCAAAAGTTGAAAATGACTAGCTAAATGGACATCTCTGGAAAAAATTGAATATTTAAAAAAACTGTAAAAATGGGCTTGAAATATGAAGGTTATGTCATTAAAAAAAAAAGGCAATAATGATAAAAAATAACCAAATGGTAAGTACACGTGTATGGTTATAGATGAGGTGAAAATTTAATAATAAAAATATCGTCACTAACTTTACCTATAAGCTCACGTATACAAATAACTACTTTATGAAGTCACCTAGTTTTATAAAACAAGTGATAAACACTTTTACAATGAAGTTAATTTATAAATGAAAGTTGGATGTATATATATATATATATGCGCAAAATGCACGTTACATAACTTAAGCACGTTACATAACTTAAGCTTACAAGAATTGTAAAATGTAACTTGAAAAGAGATTTGACTCAAGACCTCTTACTATATAAAGTAACTTTTAACCAAGTGAGATAGTGCAAAACACATACTAATAGTAGTGGAGTGGAGGACAGGATTGTTGCTGTTGGTGTTGTTGGAACTTTGCCTCAGAGTGCATGCTTACAAAAAAAAATACTTATCCAAAATAAAACATTTTTTTGTAAAAAACAAATAAAAAAATCTAATTCTCAACAACAATGAGGTTAAATATCAATTAACTTGCCTAAAAAATACAAGTTCTCCCTTTATTTTTTTATTTTTTGAGATCACATAGAGCACACTACTAAGAGAATATGTTGTTAAGAAAAATATTTTCAACACTGCTTCTAATTTGCCAGATTTTATAGAGTGCGGGGAAAAGGGAAAATGTAAATTATAAAGAGTATCAAACTAAGAATATACACAGAAAAATGGAAAACTAACTCTATAATTATTATTTTTAAGTATAATTAAATGGTAATCTCATGACATAATGAAAAAAATTGTATCTTGGGAAAATAGACATCTTTATTTATGAAAGGAAAGATGTTATTAACTAAAACCAATTCTCTAGACATAATGGAATAAATTGTTTAGGAAAGAAATGTATGGAAATAATTAATATTAGAAATGGCAACACAAGCTCAAGATAACGATCAACAAAAAGAGTAGCTCTTTGAACATGCTATGATACATGTTCAGGATGATAATTCATTCCATATAAGCCAACCACCTTCAATAACTACTCACACAACTAGATCAAATATCATAGCTCTAGTATTTTATGTGGCTGAAACCCTCAAAGAGGGAAATACTCCACATCCCGAGTCAATGTGGCCGCTAGAGGAAATTTAACTACTGAAAGAGGAAAGAACTTTACATAAGATATTTCTCATGAAATCATTATTAACAGTGACTCCCCATGCTCTTTAAATCGACGTTATGGACCGATTGGGTGTTAAGTCATGGATCAATAGTCATTAATATCGAGGAGGATGTAAGCCTTTAGATTACTTTATGTCTAGAATACATCATGGCCATCAGGTTATGATGCAAATAATGCATAATAAAGAAACATGATTCTACCTAATAGACACATTAGACCAAGTTGAGCATAACTAACTCCTAAATGTCTAACTATCCTAACATAAATTTCTGATTGGAACCTTTAACTTAATAACTACGTGAACTTGTGAAGTTCACTTGAAACATTCTCATGTTCCAATAAGTGTCATAATCCTATAAAAGTAGCGTGTTATGTATTTTGGTTACACGTTGTCGATTTGGTTACAATGAGATTGCAGGTCATTTAGGCCCAAAATGTCCCTCTATTATCAGACTTGCTAATTCACATTCGTGATACCATTTAAAGCAAATTTATGGTATGATCAATAGGAAGAAATCAATAAATATTGGATATTTGACTAAAATATACCACTAAATAACAACTACCAAACATATTTAAATAGCTACGAACCTTATTTAAGGCATCCTAAGTAATGATGGACCCATATTAAGGGTTTGTGCCCTCAAATGGTTTAGTGAACTTAGGAAATGCACCAAAAAAGTGACCGAATGGAAAAAGAAATGAGGCAAACTGGCAACCAAGGGTATGATACCAATGGGGTAACAAGGAATCAAAGAACTCACCATAATGTTAAACATCCCAATGGTGTCCCATGTCTATACCAGGGCGAAACTAGCTCTTGGAAGGTGACATATAATTTGAGAGCTACCATATAATCATAAGGTGGGTCAAGCATGGGTGAATAGTTCCAGGAACCTTCAAGGGTATAATCATATGTGAGTACCAAAGCTCAAATTCCATACTATACACGATTATTTTTGGTGAGTGAATTTAATGAAAGTCACTAAACACCCAAGTTAATTTTGATAGAGTATAAATGATGTACAAATGATATAACATGAAGCATCTCTTTCTTAACCTAAGAAATGGAGAGTAGAAACTTGGACTATGGGTATTTATTATACCAGCATTATTCTAGGTTTACTCAATCTCTTATCATATCTTAATGCTTTCTTTAGTTTAAATTATATGCTAGGTGGGTATTATTAGGCCCACATTGTTTTCCATTGGCACTCAAACTTATGTCATTTTAATATACAATATCAATTTGTTTTCTATGTTTCATTAAAATAAAGCATATCATAAGAAACACATCATAAAAATGAACTAACTAAATTTAGTAATGAATAGCACAAAAGTACAGTATTAATTAGATTTTTGCATTAATATAGTACAACAACTAAACTATTTGCGAGCTTGGATAGGTAAGAAACACAAATAAATGGGTAAAACATGTTTATGTCCAATTGTGATTGAAATGATAAAAATAATATTGAATTATATAATTTAATATAATATAAATACATAGTTTTAAATATGAATATGCAATCTTGGGGTTCATTAGTCACCCATAAAGGGTCCAAAGGGAATCTATCCCAAGTGCATGTTATGGATCAACACTATCTATTTTGAATCTTTCATGATGAAGGCATAATGACTTTAATGGAATTGTTTAGCTCTAATATTGTATGCCGAGTTGAATTAAAACTGAATTAAAGAATTTGGCATGAGAAGATAAAAGCTATAAATTAACTAAAGTCTACGAGATGAAACTATTTATATAGAAACATTGGCACACATAATTGAAATCAAGACCATGCTCATGATACAAAAACTAATTTGAAAAGAATAAATGCATGTGTAATTTCCCTCAAAATGTTTTTCTATAGAGATATATTTGCTACACAAAAAATCAAGTTGAATCTATAATGAATTAATTGGCATGGCAAAGCCCCAAAGAGTCTTCTACATTCAATACGACTTATAAAAATGACAATCATGAGGTTTTTTTGTATTCATATTCTAAACTTCTTTCTAAGAAAATATAATGGATTTTTATGTCTTAAGGGATGATACTCTACTTTGACTAAATGCAAGAGCAATTTGTGATCTAAGATGGTAGTACAACTAGATGGAATCAATAGGAGTTTCTAATGCTTCCTTCTAAATTTCTACCTCTAAAACATTTTGTTTTTCTAGATAAAGTTTAAATGTAAAGGTTGTGTGAAGTAATAAATTCAGTATAACATTTGTTCTTTGTTGGGAATGATTGAGTGTAGTTTCCTATGATTCATAGAAGAGATCAAAATTTGTTCCCACAGATGAATTATATTCACTAGAATTTAAAACAACTAATGTTCATTTCCAAGCCCCAAGGGTTAGCTCAAATATTTGAGTCCTCGTTGTTAAGTACCTCCCCGATCGGGAGGTCACACGAGCAATTCTCCTTGATGCCCTTGGGGTTAGGCCCTACTAGTCTCGCTGACGGGCTTTAAAAGATTCCCTTCGGGGTTGATCTCCCCAAATTTTTCCAAGGTAAAAAAAACTAATGTTCATGTCCAAGGCATTGATAATATGGCTATTCATTCCATCACAACCATGATAATATATTACTATTATTCAAAAACACAATTAGTAAAGGGTTATGCACTCCATATTTTTCCAAGGGAAAAAAACCAATGTTCATGTCCAAGGCATTGATAATATGGCTATTCATTCCATCACAACCATGATAATATATTATTATTATTCAAAAACACAATTGGTAAAGGGTTATGCACTCCATATTTCATTTGCCCAGCAAGAGTAAACATGTGCACTTTAAACATGGTATAGGAGAGATGTGTAGTGTATTGTAATCCTTATAAATTCAATTGAAAAATAAAGTTCATAAAGTTTTATTTTTTCATCATCCATAATAGTCATAAGAAAATAAACTCACATAAATCCATCTAAATCTCAATCTTTTAGTCACAAATAAATTGGTGTTGCAATTGACCTTTATTCCACTTAATGATTAATAGATGTAAGATGGATCTACATTAGTATTAATAACATACAATCATACATAATCACTTAATTTGTTTGAATATTTCTATAACATTTGTTTTTTTGTCATATATATATATATATATATAAATTCTGCTCTCAATAAAAAGTAGCTTGAATAACATGCAATAACTTTGAAATGTATATGCAAATTCATCTTAACTTTATTCAATAACTTTGAAATGTATATGAAAATTCATCTTAACTTTATTCAATAGCTTTGAAGTGTATATGCGAATTCATCTTAAATTTAGATTTATAGTTGATTATTTTATTATAACACCATCTTAAACAATATCCTTATGGTTCAAATTAGCATGTTAATTGTTGGAAAAAAAATTCCAGCGACAACAAGCTAGAATCATTTAATGGCAAGTCCCCGTTGGACTTGCTTTCATTTGGTATAGCTTCCACCTAACATATTGGAATAAATTTAATATCAATTAAAATAGAAAAATAACATTTAAATGCTCTCATTTGGTATAGCTTCCACCTAACATATTGGAATAAATTTAATATCAATTAAATTAGAAAAATAACATTAAAATTTCTAAAATCTAACTATCTGTATATGTTAGAAATATTATGTCTAATTACCTATCCTAACCGGAAACATGTACATTGAGATAAAACACAAGAAAAGAAAATTAATTACAAAATTAAATTAAATAATTAATAAAATCAATAAAAGATTGAGCACAAAAAATATATTAATATTTTAAAAATATATTTTTATTTAAAAAATCACATACATATTCTTGTATCCAATATGAAATATTAATTGAAAAAAGAATATGGAAATTTTGAACCTTGATAGAAATACAAAATATATAACAACACATTGCCATAAAAGTCTTCTCCAAAGATATATGACGTTTCCATTTATCATTAAAAAATTTTGAAATATTAATTGAAAAAAGAATATGGAAATTTTGAACCTTGATAGAAATACAAAATATATAACAACACATTGCCATAGAAGTCTTCTCCAAAGATATATGACGTTTCAATTTATCATTAAGAAATTTATGAGTAAGAGTTGATAAAATTATACAAGCTTCTGGAATCTAAATTTCGATCTCTTTGTTTCTCAAAAGAGCATCCTCTTAAATGACATACTTAATAAAGTACATTTATTAAGAATTGATAAAATTATACAAACTTTGGAATCTAAATTTTGGTTCTCTTTGTTTCTCAAAAGAACTTCCTCTTAAATGACATAATTAATAAAGTACATTCAATTTTATCTTCTTTTCGTTACAACAAATTCCACTTTCCAAGTATAATTTTAATATTTCTTATGAAAAATGTTGGATAAAAGCATACTATTATTCCTTTCAAACAATGATGTCGATATAATTTTCCATTTTTCAAATTCTTATGGTTAGTAACAAATTGTAATTTGTTATACATATATTTGTATTTGATTCAAGATTTTGAATATGTAGTAGTGTTTATTTGTATGCAAGTAGGTTTTTTTCTTTTTATTTTTCTATTATTTATTGTATTCTCTTATTCTTTATATTTTCTTTATCATTCATATTATTTCAGTCTGAAAAATATTTTCCAAATGTACAGAAAGTAATAGCTAGTATGTTAATAGTTAAATAATTTTATATTTACGCAAGTAATCATAAACAAATAATAGATTCAAATATTAATCCCATATTCATTGGGTGAAATGGTTACAAAGAGTTTATAAGTTATCCTTCACCTAACATAATTCATTTGCACAATATTATGCAATATGGACTACAATGTATTCTTTTAATCTTAATCATATACTAGACTAGTATACAAAAATTTGGGATCTGAAAATATGTAATGGATAGAAATACTATGGTAGATGACACATGAGCAAAAGCATGCCAGTGTCTAGTAGATTCCATACATGATTATCTCTAATAATCCATTGGTTAGCCCACGAATAGCTGAGTAGTTTTATCTAACATGGAGAAGAACTTCACAGGTAACATGGACTAAACAAAACAATTTGAATGTGAAAAACAAAGCGGATACCTCGATATCCATAAGACTTGTGTAAGGCCCATAAAATTTAATCCATATATGGATTGTCAATATCCAAATAATAATATAAAATCCTTTATCCAGGTACTTGAAGTGGAAATGAATAATATGGAATTAGGAAGAATGAAGTGAAAAAATAAATTATCGGGATCCATATACAAATAGTACATATGAAAAATTCAAAACAAATTCCTAGTTCTATATAGTTAGATAGAAAATAAAATTTAGAATGCATAACACCACAATAAATTCCATTAAATCATTACTTATCCAGATACAATGAATTCATGAAATCTGAATACTTTTAACACCTATGTCAAAACTACCATGTCAATGTATATGTCGTCATACCAAGTCATTAGTATGCTTAATAAATTAAATCAGTCATTGACCATATGGGATGACATGTAATATGACATGTCATATTACATGTCATCATAAATGCACTCAAAATTTGGTTAGATTCATTTCATTGTCCACCATGTTATTTCAAATCTATGAAATATTAGGTGAAAGAAAGCTTTGGATTTGGATGTCCAGTATCAAGGATTTGGAAATTTCAAATAATGATATATTAAGTTTGATCCAAATCCTAATATATATGATGTAAGTTATGAAAGTTCTTTTTAGACATAATTTACCTTATCCAGATCCAAATACAAATAATCTATCAACAATTCCTCTAGATCTAGATTTAAGGAATTGAGAGCTCATAAAATTATATTAGCAGTGTGTATACATGATCCAGATTCAAATTACTTGCATATGGATTTAATCAAAATCTTTAAAAACACCCATGTGATCAACGCTTTGAACTCTTTGATTTGGATCTCGTTACCAAGAATTTTTCAATCAATTTTTTGGCACTTTTATGAAATAATAGGAAATAAATTAGATCAAATGATATGAAAAATAAATAAATTTGGAATGGAAATAATTGTCATCAAATTAATTGGAAACTATGCAAAATTGTAAAAATTCATTATATACAATCAAATAAAACAAAATAAAAGATAAAAACATTTACAAACTATAATAAACCAATAATAAATCATATTGTAGAGAAAACAAAGGGAAATCTATAGGAGGGTGTGGCCATATAGAGGAGTTGTCTAGTTTAGTTCTATCGTCTCTATTAGGAAGTTCGTTAACACTAGGAGCGAGACATGTGTTGGTTGGAAACACTTGAATGGACCATATTGGTTGTATAATATAGGAAGTGCAAGAAGTTGAATGAACCATGTACATGAAGGGACATCCTAATGAAGCAAAGTACAATGGTTGGGTACCCACGAAATCTAGTGGATGGTTGTTTCTCTATCTGGATGTCATTTTAGCAATGTCTACATGATGGAGTTAGAAAGTATCAGCGTCTTAACAATGTCTATTTATTTATCACATACATATAATTTTATACACAGTGGTGATATCAATATACATTCTTTAAAAAACATAATCTAAACACAAACCAAAGTCTGTATTTCATAACGCTCATATAGTCTAATGTTTGTTATATGATATCTATGAATTCCCAACCTATATTCAAGTGGTCCATCTCTCCCTACTTATATTTTGTACTTGAACCCTATTCTTGAAATTTCTATATCAGTACTAAATCTCTATTCTCCCATCTTAACAAAGTATATTTCTTTATCAAGATATCTATTTCTTTGTCACAGTACATATACTTTTATACAACATTTATATCACTTGCATATTTTGTAAACTGAACACAAATCAAAATCTATATTCCGCAATGCTCATATACTCCAATATTTGTTGTAGGATATCTATAAATTTCCAACCTATATTCAAATTATCCATCCTCCCTACTTGTATTTTAAAGTTAAACACCATTAAAAGAAATTATAATATATTCATATTATTTAAAACAGATATACATTATAACCAAGTGCAAATTCCCGGCTCGTGCAAATCCAAGAGCAATCTATACATTAATAAACAAATAAATCCTATGATTACACATTCCTAAATGCTCCTATATAACATCATGGAACAAAAATCCTATGATCACACATTCCCTATATGCTCACATATATAACACGATGGCACAGAATCTTTCGAGACTCTCATACACCATGTTATTCTAAGCTAATATCACTACTATTTAAAAATAGAAGAATTTTCAATCTGCATATGGGATCTAAGATGTAAAAACAAGTCTTCAATCTGATTATAGGATTCAACAGGATGAAATGAAAAAAAGCAATTATGGAGCCCAGAAATACCAAAATTCATATATATTACCATCGACTTTGATTTGCATATAGAATACAGACTTAGCAAAAGATATTACTAGCATAACATTTTGAACTTAGGTCCGTGATTCCATGCTGATGCTGCGGATCTTAGCCAGGACTCCTACAAGAGGATCATTGATATAAGTTGTGGGCTCAAGCTTGCACGAATCGACCCTGTTATGTCGATTATTCCATGATGTTGCTTTGGAGCTTAGCCAGGACTCCCACCAGAGGAGCATTGGTATACGTTGTGGGCTCAAGCTTGGTGGAATCAGCCCTGCTATCCTCAAACCCGTCATAGCGATCAGGCCCTCCCACAACTGCACCTGTTAATTCATTTGGGTTTGGTGCATCTCTGTTGAACCACAAAGTGAAACCTTCGGTACATGATATCTTTCTGGAATCCTCGTATATCGAAACTATGGAGGACCCTCTGTGGTGAGCTTGCTGTGGATATTTGTCGCCAAAACCCACCATGAAAGACATACGAGCAGGATTCTTGCCCAAAATGTAATCCACCTGCAATTTACATATACAAAGTGGATTTGTTAGCTACTAATTTGCTGGTTTTTTGAAATTATGATATGAAAAAACAAATCAAATTTATTTAACTTTGAATCTCTTATACTCTGAGAAAGCTGGAATGGATATACAAGTGTGCTCAATTCTTCTCCTCATTAATTAAATATTTTGCAACACTTGAAAAATTATAATATGTATATGTACTTGTTGTTTGGCAAATGCAATAAGAATGCTTGGTTCATATGTTTGATCGCCACATTGCAGGTATTGCTTATATCGTGACAGTAAGTCACTGTAAACTGATACAAGGAATGATGTGCCTGTAGCATATTGTGTATTTGCACCATCTCTGACAAACAACAAACCTCCTGTACAAGTGCAACAGATACAAACACTGTTGATGAGCTTAATTTTGAAACTCAACAGATACAAACACTGTTAATGAGATTAATTTTGAAACTCGGAGCATGATAGGGAGAAACTTCCATTTACCAGGTGTGATGGAATTTTTGAATTGAGGACTTTGTGGAAGAACTGAGCAGAGGAACACTTCTGCTTGGCCTCTGAAAACTTCCAGGTTGGTTTCTCCGGAGAAATATAGCTGCCAGGTTTATTAATTTTATGAAGATGTGGTCAGTTGAAGGTCAAGTGGTGAGTCTTAAACTTTTTCTCAATTGAACATTTGGTGATTCATATGTTTATGTGAATATGGACTTACACTAGATAGGTGGATTTGAACTCCTGCACATTTGAGATCCCAATTGAACTCATACTCATTGGAAGTACAAAAATTCTGGTGGAGTATGTATTTGGTATAATATGGCAATCCAGTTGCTCTATATAGCCACACTGCTGCCCATGCAAGCTCGTCCTGTAAGTTAGATAGTAGAGGAATAAGAAGACTTCAAGAAGTTACTCACTCTGTAGTTTAAATAAATAATAGTGTGAAGTGAAAAATGAAGTAAAATTTATAATGTTAAGGAAAGATACATCATAGCCTGAGACAGAGCAATAGAAAGGGCATTCTCCATGATATGTTCCCCGGTACTGGTCAGCAAAACGAAAGAGCTGTACTAAATGACATATTCAATTACATGAGTATCATAAAAAGTTGGAGAAGAAAATTCATTAAATTAATTTTCAATTTTGAATCTAACACATGAACGAAAGAGCTGTACTAAATTAGTATTCAATTATATGAGTATTTTAAAATGTTGGAGAAGACAATTCATTAAACTAATTTTCAATTTTGAATCTAAGACACGAATTTTATAGGCATGTTAAAAATGGGCATTTTAAAGAGATTTTTGGAATATTTTGGAATCATAAAAAACGTAAGAAACCTCAAATAAGTAATCTCACCCATATTTTTCTGATCCCAAAATATTCCAAAAATAAAGACATTAAATTAAATTTAAAATAAAAGTTATGAAAAACATTCATCCACAAACAAATATGACCGATCACATGTTTTAATTACTAAATTTATCTAGACTGCAAATTCCAAGAACAGAATAGAACAGAACGGTGAAAAGAAATTCCTATCATATGTTTGTTTTAATTACTAAAGTTATCTAGATTCTAAATTCTAAGAGTAGAATATAATAGTGAAAAGAAATTAAACCATTAGCCTTCCTCTAAAATATCTCAATATCGCTCAAATCTGCGATCGCTGTTTTAAAGCAATAAAACAGTATAAGTGATTTTAGAGTACGCATAATCTTATACCAAAGTAGCTCTTTGGAGTAGGAGAATGGAATAAGGTTTGTCAATGGCTGCAAAGACGACGGAGGAAGCGGCCAATGCTGCAGCAGTCTCTGCTGCAATTTCTGTCCCGTGAGTGGATGTATCTATTCTGTACAAAGTCCTTGGAGTGTCCATCCTCTCTGGGTTCTCCCAACAGTTATGGTCTGCAGTTGGATCTCCCACCTAAAAACAAAACCATAACTAAATTCATAATTGCTATTTGGTGTGATCCTTAGTAAATTTTGTTGTGATCCATGAGTAAATTTAGTTGGGATGGTAATTAACTCACCTGAACCCACAGCTGGTTTTCGGTGGCGCTTGCTTTGATGAAATAATCAGTTCCCCACTTAATGGCATCCCTAACGTTCTCCAACTCTCCCGCTGCTGCAAGTTCATCTCTGTACTGAAGGGCTCCCCATGCCAACATGGTAACGGTGAATGCCATCGGAAACCCATACTTCACATTATCCCCAGCGTCGTAGTAACCGCCCACCAAATCCACCTACATAAATACACAGTAAAAGCCATGTTGAACATCATTGTATCTTTCCAGACTTCTTGAAGATCTGCACCAAATAATCATTTCCTAATTTATATGGACAGAGAATGTTGATAGAAATCAAGCTGTTGCAAACTCATAACTCTAAATATTGGAGTAAGAATTCACATTGTAGGTGGGTTGCGGGGATCTTTATGTTAATAACTTAATTGTATATTTTCAGAATATCCTGAAATCTGATAGTGCTGAGAAATCAATTCCGAGAGATCAATTGTTTGATCTAAATAAGTTGTGGGTGGAGTATTAATTGTTTTCGCCAAAATAGATACCCTCGTTATTTTCGCATTGATAAGATCAGCGTCGTTACTTTGGCATTTTGGGTATGATTAACAACACTTCTAAAACATTCAGGAAACAACGTTTCTAAAACAATCCGGAACAGATGGCAATACCAAAATGAGAAGATATTGTTATTACATTTTGGATTTGTCCGTCTGTTAGAGCAGAATCTCCTCTCCAGCTTATCCTGTTGCTACTGCTGGACAGTTTCCCTGAACGTTGAGCCTCCAGAAACAGAATAGATTTATGCAGAGCATCTTTGTAGTCAAACTCACCCAACACAAACTGATGATGAGCAGACAGCACAGTAGCAAGAATTATACACACAAACCTTTCCACGGTAAGCCTGTAACCCATTTCTGCTGCAATTGATCAGTAAATGGCTACACAAATAAATATCTGCAAAAGTTGATGCGTATATATATTTGTAGTCTCACGCAACCAACGTGTAATGAGGAATAGAAACATAAAGGGGATTCGGTCTCTTTGTTTGCATGCATGTTTAATGTGGGGATTGTAGAGGTTTTGCAGGACAAAGAAGTCTTGCATGCAGGTTTGATGCGGTGCTTATTTTGAAGGGTAGAGAAGTCTTGTGGGTGTCAGCTGGACATGAAACGAGGGAAATTCCAGGAAAATATTAACTGAATGGTAAGTCTGTATAAGGTTGCCTCATCACCATTTCCTCGCAGTACTATTAAACGAGTAAATGTTAAATTTCAAGAAACACAAGGAAGATAACGAAGTTAGTTTTTCTACACAAACCTGAATATTTATTGAACATTTAATTTTTCCACACAAACGGAATATAAACTAACTACCGTTGCCTATAAGATCGGCACTATGAGCGTTTCTATTAATATACAAAATATTACCTATTCGAAAACCCGTAAAATTAAAGAAAAAATTTAAATGTATGTAATTAAAGTTATAATTTTGTAAATTAAAAAGATAACAAATTTAATTTTAAAATTTTAGTTTATATACATATAATCAAATGATCAGGGATAAAGTTTAATTTGTAAAATTTAAAGTTATAATATACATTCTATCAATCTTGAGTTATTGGGAAGAGGTTTAAAGTTTAATTTCAAAACAGGAAGCTTTTATATACATTCTAGTTTTGCAAATCTGATAGAAAATGCAGATGCCATGTAATATCTCATTCCATATTTTGTTTAATGTTTTTTTACAAATTTTTATTTAGTAAATTTTATAATTAAATCATTTTTAGGTTTGTGTTTTACTGTTGCAAATGGATTCCAAACACCAA
This sequence comes from Pinus taeda, assembly GCA_000404065.3. Classification (NCBI taxonomy): domain Eukaryota; kingdom Viridiplantae; phylum Streptophyta; class Pinopsida; order Pinales; family Pinaceae; genus Pinus; species Pinus taeda. Next base: position 53,808 of record APFE030358328.1, on the reverse strand, counting down.
AAGCCTTAAAACTCTTGTCATATTCATATAATTGTAAAAACAAGATGAATAACATAAAGTTTAACAATATATTGTAGAAATAATTTCACTCAAAAAGAAGTTAGTAAAGCTTAACATTTGAATTTGAGTTCTGATTGTTTAATAATTAAAAGAAGAGAATATAACAACTTATTATAGGTTTATAGAGATGTGTTTTTTTAGACATTCCATAATCTGATATGATACAAGGATTCTAAAGAAGTAATTGCACCACATGTTGCAAATGAAACTCAGCAAGAGAAAGAGTAGTAGAGAAAAAATAAGTAAAATTTTTATGATTGCCATTTACTGTGAACAAAATTGCCAATGGGTCAATTGCGAATACATAAATCCATTCTTCCAGGGTATGAGTTTTCTCACCACATAGATTCTTTATTAAAGAATGGTGTCCAGAGCTCAATTGCTCCATGAGTTTATGAGCCCTATACCAAAACAAACTATATTGAAATATTGAAATGTGAGACAGCTTAGAGATCCAAGCTTTACCCAACCATAAAATCATCTTCCATCAACATGTGCAGTAGGAATTAGTGCCACTTATTCATATAAATGAGTTATAATTGACCCATCACTGATCATTATTTTGCCTTGGAACTTTCCATCTCCCTAACAATCAATATAGTTGATCAATTCATCTGATAATAAACTGTGGAAATGATTACTAGAGGACCAACATGGATGTACACAAAATCCAAACTTCGGCCTGGAGAGAGAGACTTCAACCATTTAGGAAATAAATACAAGTTGTTGGCATTTGGTTTGGAGAGACCCCATACAGGACCATAGAAATTCCGGAAAGAGAGTTGGAGAGATGTAATTGTCTTGTGGGGAGATTTATTAGTTATGGACATAACATATCTATAATACATTTTTCTTTCTATTATTCCAAGAACTTGTCTGCCTCTTCCAAATGGCCAAAATATTATTCTCTACAAAATGTGAGAAATAAATCATAATCAATATTGTCTTTTGTTGTTTGGCCAAAATTGAGTTTGTTCATTCTATGTCACACTGAAAAATTGAAGTTTTAACAACATTGTGGTAGCCAAAATTTAATCTTGGAAAATCTTACCCTGTGGGGAAGTTGCTACTCGAGAGCTCTTTTTGGGTGTAGGAGAGGGCTTTGGCTTAGTCTTTCTCTTATGAGTTGGATCAGTGGATCATGAACTTGATCCAGCCTTAGGAATAACAACTAGAATAAGAAACCATTAGAACACCACCCCTACCTTGCATTCTATGTCACACACAAAAAAATTACAGTTTTAACAGCATTGTTGGACTATTTTTATGGATTTTTTTTTGTCTATTTTAGTTAAATCCTAATGATAAACCCTACTTATCAGTTTTGAAACCTAAACCGTTCACGGAAAAATGTATTGTCCACGGATTATATTATTCATACAACAATTACACAAAATACAAATTCATGCTGAAGAAAAACTATCAATCAAATGAGGTGAAAACAATGAAGCCATATGGCTACATGTTTTTTGGCTAGTGAATCTTAAGAGATCCAATCATTCCAGAGAATACATTGTAGAAATTGTTTGATCACCCAGTTTAATCAAAACTAATCATGTTACAACACGAGTAAGACAAAGTTCACTTGGAGCGGCCATATCAAAATATATATAATATGGTTTCAAAAGTTGAAATTGACTAGGTAAATGGACATCTCTAGAAAAAATTGAATATTTGAAAAAGCTCTAAAAGTGGGTTTCAAATATGAAGGTTATGTCATTAAAAAAAGGCAATAATGATAACAAATAACCAAATGGTAAGTAGAAGTTCACGTGTATGGTTGTAGATGATGTGAAAATTTAATAATTAAAAAACCCTCACTAACTTTACGTATAAGCTCACTTATACAAATACATTACTTTACCTACTTTTACAAAACAAGTGATAAACACTTTTACAAAGAAGTTACTTTATAAATGAAAGTTGCATGTAATATATATATATATATAAGCAAAATGTTTATGATCATGTAGTTTAATCAAAACTAATCATGTTACAACACTAGTAAGGAAAAGTTCATTTGGAGTGGCCATATCAAAATATATATAATATGGTTTGAAAAGTTAAAATTGATTAGCTAAATGGACATCTCTGGAAAAAATTGAACTTGAAGTGGCCATATCCAAATATATATAATATGGTTTCAAAAGTTGAAAATGACTAGCTAAATGGACATCTGTGGAAAAAATTGAATATTTAAAAAAACTCTAAAAATGGGCTTGAAATATGAAGGTTATGTCATTAAAAAAAAGACAATAATGATAACAAATAACCAAATGGTAAGTAGAAGTTCACGTGTATGGTTGTAGATGATGTGAAAATTTAATAATTAAAAAACCCTCACTAACTTTACGTATAAGCTCACTTATACAAATACATTACTTTACCTACTTTTATAAAACAAGTGATAAACACTTTTACAAAAAAGTTACTTTATAAATGAAAGTTGCATGTAATATATATATATATATATAGAAGCAAAATGTTTTTGATCATGTAGTTTAATCAAAACTAATCATGTTACAACACTAGTAAGGAAAAGTTCATTTGGAGTGGCCATATCAAAATATATATAATATGGTTTGAAAAGTTAAAATTGATTAGCTAAATGGACATCTCTGGAAAAAATTGAACTTGAAGTGGCCATATCCAAATATATATAATATGGTTTCAAAAGTTGAAAATGACTAGCTAAATGGACATCTCTGGAAAAAATTGAATATTTAAAAAAACTGTAAAAATGGGCTTGAAATATGAAGGTTATGTCATTAAAAAAAAAGGCAATAATGATAAAAAATAACCAAATGGTAAGTACACGTGTATGGTTATAGATGAGGTGAAAATTTAATAATAAAAATATCGTCACTAACTTTACCTATAAGCTCACGTATACAAATAACTACTTTATGAAGTCACCTAGTTTTATAAAACAAGTGATAAACACTTTTACAATGAAGTTAATTTATAAATGAAAGTTGGCTGTAAAATATATATATATATTATTATATATATATATTATATTATATATATATTAATATATTATATATATATATATATGGGCAAAATGCACGTTACATAACTTAAGCTTACAAGAATTGTAAAATGTAACTTGAAAAGAGATTTGACTCAAGACCTCTTACTATATAAAGTAACTTTTAACCAAGTGAGATAGTGCAAAACACATACTAATAGTAGTGGAGTGGAGGACAGGATTGTTGCTGTTGGTGTTGTTGGAACTTTGCCTCAGAGTGCATGCTTACAAAAAAAAAATACTTATCCAAAATAAAACATTTTTTTGTAAAAAGCAAATAAAAAAATCTAATTCTCAACAACAATGAGGTTAAATATCAATTAACTTGCCTAAAAAATACAAGTTCTCCCTTTATTTTTTTATTTTTTGAGATCACATAGAGCACACTACTAAGAGAATATGTTGTTAAGAAAAATATTTTCAACACTGCTTCTAATTTGCCAGATTTTATAGAGTGCGGGGAAAAGGGAAAATGTAAATTATAAAGAGTATCAAACTAAGAATATAAACAGAAAAATGGAAAACTAACTCTATAATTATTATGTTTAAGTATAATTAAATTGTAATCTCATGACATAATGAAAAAAAATGTATCTTGGGAAAATAGACATATTTATTTATGAAAGGAAAGATGTTATTAACTAAAACCAATTCTCTAGACATAATGGAATAAATTGTTTAGGAAAACCATGTATGGAAATAATTAATATTAGAAATGGCAACACAAGCTCAAGATAACGATCAACAAAAAGAGTAGCTCTTTGAACATGCTATGATACATGTTCAGGATGATAATTCATTCCATATAAGCCAACCACCTTCAATAACTACTCACACAACTAGATCAAATATCATAGCTCTAGTATTTTATGTGGCTGAAACCCTCAAAGAGGGAAATACTCCACATCCCGAGTCAATGTGGCCGCTAGAGGAAATTTAACTACTGAAAGAGGAAAGAACTTTACATAAGATATTTCTCATGAAATCATTATTAACAGTGACTCCCCATGCTCTTTAAATCGACGTTATGGACCGATTGGGTGTTAAGTCATGGATCAATAGTCATTAATATCGAGGAGGATGTAAGCCTTTAGATTACTTTATGTCTAGAATACATCATGGCCATCAAGTTATGATGCAAATAATGCATAATAAAGAAACATGATTCTACCTAATAGACACATTAGACCAAGTTGAGCATAACTAACTCCTAAATGTCTAACTATCCTAACATAAATTTCTGATTGGAACCTTTAACTTAATAACTACGTGAACTTGTGAAGTTCACTTGAAACATTCTCATGTTCCAATAAGTGTCATAATCCTATAAAAGTAGCGTGTTATGTATTTTGGTTACACGTTGTCGATTTGGTTACAATGAGATTGCAGGTCATTTAGGCCCAAAATGTCCCTCTATTATCAGACTTGCTAATTCACATTCGTGATACCATTTAAAGCAAATTTATGGTATGATCAATAGGAAGAAATCAATAAATATTGGATATTTGACTAAAATATACCACTAAATAACAACTACCAAACATATTTAAATAGCTACGAACCTTATTTAAGGCATCCTAAGTAATGATGGACCCATATTAAGGGTTTGTGCCCTCAAATGGTTTAGTGAACTTAGGAAATGCACCAAAAAAGTGACCGAATGGAAAAAGAAATGAGGCAAACTGGCAACCAAGGGTATGATACCAATGGGGTAACAAGGAATCAAAGAACTCACCATAATGTTAAACATCCCAATGGTGTCCCATGTCTATACCAGGGCGAAACTAGCTCTTGGAAGGTGACATATAATTTGAGAGCTACCATATAATCATAAGGTGGGTCAAGCATGGGTGAATAGTTCCAGGAACCTTCAAGGGTATAATCATATGTGAGTACCAAAGCTCAAATTCCATACTATACACGATTATTTTTGGTGAGTGAATTTAATGAAAGTCACTAAACACCCAAGTTAATTTTGATAGAGTATAAATGATGTACAAATGATATAACATGAAGCATCTCTTTCTTAACCTAAGAAATGGAGAGTAGAAACTTGGACTATGGGTATTTATTATACCAGCATTATTCTAGGTTTACTCAATCTCTTATCATATCTTAATGCTTTCTTTAGTTTAAATTATATGCTAGGTGGGTATTATTAGGCCCACATTGTTTTCCATTGGCACTCAAACTTATGTCATTTTAATATACAATATCAATTTGTTTTCTATGTTTCATTAAAATAAAGCATATCATAAGAAACACATCATAAAAATGAACTAACTAAATTTAGTAATGAATAGCACAAAAGTACAATATTAATTAGATTTTTGCATTAATATAGTACAACAACTAAACTATTTGCGAGCTTGGATAGGTAAGAAACACAAATAAATGGGTAAAACATGTTTATGTCCAATTGTGATTGAAATGATAAAAATAATATTGAATTATATAATTTAATATAATATAAATACATAGTTTTAAATATGAATATGCAATCTTGGGGTTCATTAGTCACCCATAAAGGGTCCAAAGGGAATCTATCCCAAGTGCATGTTATGGATCAACACTATCTATTTTGAATCTTTCATGATGAAGGCATAATGACTTTAATGGAATTGTTTAGCTCTAATATTGTATGCCGAGTTGAATTAAAACTGAATTAAAGAATTTGGCATGAGAAGATAAAAGCTATAAATTAACTAAAGTCTACGAGATGAAACTATTTATATAGAAACATTGGCACACATAATTGAAATCAAGATCATGCTCATGATACAAAAACTAATTTGAAAAGAATAAATGCATGTGTAATTTCCCTCAAAATGTTTTTCTATAGAGATATATTTGCTACACAAAAAATCAAGTTGAATCTATAATGAATTAATTGGCATGGCAAAGCCCCAAAGAGTCTTCTACATTCAATACGACTTATAAAAATGACAATCATGAGGTTTTTTTGTATTCATATTCTAAACTTCTTTCTAAGAAAATATAATGGATTTTTATGTCTTAAGGGATGATACTCTACTTTGACTAAATGCAAGAGCAATTTGTGATCTAAGATGGTAGTACAACTAGATGGAATCAATAGGAGTTTCTAATGCTTCCTTCTAAATTTCTACCTCTAAAACATTTTGTTTTTCTAGATAAAGTTTAAATGTAAAGGTTGTGTGAAGTAATAAATTCAGTATAACATTTGTTCTTTGTTGGGAATGATTGAGTGTAGTTTCCTATGATTCATAGAAGAGATCAAAATTTGTTCCCACAGATGAATTATATTCACTAGAATTTAAAACAACTAATGTTCATTTCCAAGCCCCAAGGGTTAGCTCAAATATTTGAGTCCTCGTTGTTAAGTACCTCCCCGATCGGGAGGTCACACGAGCAATTCTCCTTGATGCCCTTGGGGTTAGGCCCTACTAGTCTCGCTGACGGGCTTTAAAAGATTCCCTTCGGGGTTGATCTCCCCAAATTTTTCCAAGGTAAAAAAAACTAATGTTCATGTCCAAGGCATTGATAATATGGCTATTCATTCCATCACAACCATGATAATATATTACTATTATTCAAAAACACAATTAGTAAAGGGTTATGCACTCCATATTTTTCCAAGGGAAAAAAACCAATGTTCATGTCCAAGGCATTGATAATATGGCTATTCATTCCATCACAACCATGATAATATATTATTATTATTCAAAAACACAATTGGTAAAGGGTTATGCACTCCATATTTCATTTGCCCAGCAAGAGTAAACATGTGCACTTTAAACATGGTATAGGAGAGATGTGTAGTGTATTGTAATCCTTATAAATTCAATTGAAAAATAAAGTTCATAAAGTTTTATTTTTTCATCATCCATAATAGTCATAAGAAAATAAACTCACATAAATCCATCTAAATCTCAATCTTTTAGTCACAAATAAATTGGTGTTGCAATTGACCTTTATTCCACTTAGTGATTAATAGATGTAAGATGGATCTACATTAGTATTAATAACATACAATCATACATAATCACTTAATTTGTTTGAATATTTCTATAACATTTGTTTTTTTGTCATATATATATATATATATATAATTCTGCTCTCAATAAAAAGTAGCTTGAATAACATGCAATAACTTTGAAATGTATATGCAAATTCATCTTAACTTTATTCAATAACTTTGAAATGTATATGAAAATTCATCTTAACTTTATTCAATAGCTTTGAAGTGTATATGCGAATTCATCTTAAATTTAGATTTATAGTTGATTATTTTATTATAACACCATCTTAAACAATATCCTTATGGTTCAAATTAGCATGTTAATTGTTGGAAAAAAAATTCCAGCGACAACAAGCTAGAATCATTTAATGGCAAGTCCCCGTTGGACTTGCTTTCATTTGGTATAGCTTTCACCTAACATATTGGAATAAATTTAATATCAATTAAAATAGAAAAATAACATTTAAATGCTCTCATTTGGTATAGCTTCCACCTAACATATTGGAATAAATTTAATATCAATTAAATTAGAAAAATAACATTAAAATTTCTAAAATCTAACTATCTGTATATGTTAGAAATATTATGTCTAATTACCTATCCTAACCGGAAACATGTACATTGAGATAAAACACAAGAAAAGAAAATTAATTACAAAATTAAATTAAATAATTAATAAAATCAATAAAAGATTGAGCACAAAAAATATATTAATATTTTAAAAATATATTTTTATTTAAAAAATCACATACATATTCTTGTATCCAATATGAAATATTAATTGAAAAAAGAATATGGAAATTTTGAACCTTGATAGAAATACAAAATATATAACAACACATTGCCATAAAAGTCTTCTCCAAAGATATATGACGTTTCCATTTATCATTAAAAATTTTTGAAATATTAATTGAAAAAAGAATATGGAAATTTTGAACCTTGATAGAAATACAAAATATATAACAACACATTGCCATAGAAGTCTTCTCCAAAGATATATGACGTTTCAATTTATCATTAAGAAATTTATGAGTAAGAGTTGATAAAATTATACAAGCTTCTGGAATCTAAATTTCGATCTCTTTGTTTCTCAAAAGAGCATCCTCTTAAATGGCATACTTAATAAAGTACATTTATTAAGAATTGATAAAATTATACAAACTTTGGAATCTAAATTTTGGTTCTCTTTGTTTCTCAAAAGAACTTCCTCTTAAATGACATAATTAATAAAGTACATTCAATTTTATCTTCTTTTCGTTACAACAAATTCCACTTTCCAAGTATAATTTTAATATTTCTTATGAAAAATGTTGGATAAAAGCATACTATTATTCCTTTCAAACAATGATGTCGATATAATTTTCCATTTTTCAAATTCTTATGGTTAGTAACAAATTGTAATTTGTTATACATATATTTGTATTTGATTCAAGATTTTGAATATGTAGTAGTGTTTATTTGTATGCAAGTAGGTTTTTTTCTTTTTATTTTTCTATTATTTATTGTATTCTCTTATTCTTTATATTTTCTTTATCATTCATATTATTTCAGTCTGGAAAATATTTGCCAAATGTACAAAAAGTAATAGCTAGTATGTTAATAGTTAATTTTATATTTATGCAAGTAATCATAAACAAATAATAGATTCAAATATTAATCCCATATTCATTGGGTGAAATGGTTACAAAGAGTTTATAAGTTATCCTTCACCTAACATAATTCATTTGCACAATATTATGCAATATGGACTACAATGTATTCTTTTAATCTTAATCATATACTAGACTAGTATACAAAAATTTGGGATCTGAAAATATGTAATGGATAGAAATACTATGGTAGATGACACATGAGCAAAAGCATGCCAGTGTCTAGTAGATTCCATACATGATTATCTCTAATAATCCATTGGTTAGCCCACGAATAGCTGAGTAGTTTTATCTAACATGGAGAAGAACTTCACAGGTAACATGGACTAAACAAAACAATTTGAATGTGAAAAACAAAGCGGATACCTCGATATCCATAAGACTTGTGTAAGGCCCATAAAATTTAATCCATATATGGATTGTCAATATCCAAATAATAATATAAAATCCTTTATCCAGGTACTTGAAGTGGAAATGAATAATATGGAATTAGGAAGAATGAAGTGAAAAAATAAATTATCGGGATCCATATACAAATAGTACATATGAAAAATTCAAAACAAATTCCTAGTTCTATATAGTTAGATAGAAAATAAAATTTAGAATGCATAACACCACAATAAATTCCATTAAATCATTACTTATCCAGATACAATGAATTCATGAAATCTGAATACTTTTAACACCTATGTCAAAACTACCATGTCAATGTATATGTCGTCATACCAAGTCATTAGTATGCTTAATAAATTAAATCAGTCATTGACCATATGGGATGACATGTAATATGACATGTCATATTACATGTCATCATAAATGCACTCAAAATTTGGTTAGATTCATTTCATTGTCCACCATGTTATTTCAAATCTATGAAATATTAGGTGAAAGAAAGCTTTGGATTTGGATGTCCAGTATCAAGGATTTGGAAATTTCAAATAATGATATATTAAGTTTGATCCAAATCCTAATATATATGATGTGAGTTATGAAAGTTCTTTTTAGACATAATTTACCTTATCCAGATCCAAATACAAATAGTCTATCAACAATTCCTCTAGATCTAGATTTAAGGAATTGAGAGCTCATAAAATTATATTAGCAATGTGTATACATGATCCAGATTCAAATTACTTGCATATGAATTTAATCAAAATCTTTAAAAACACCCATGTGATCAACGCTTTGAACTCTTTGATTTGGATCTCGTTACCAAGAATTTTTCAATCAATTTTTTGGCACTTTTATGAAATAATAGGAAATAAATTAGATCAAATGATATGAAAAATAAATAAATTTGGAATGGAAATAATTGTCATCAAATTAATTGGAAACTATGCAAAATTGTAAAATTTCATTATATACAATGAAATAAAACAAAATAAAAGATAAAAACATGTACAAACTATATTAAACCAATAATAAATCATATTGTAGAGAAAACAAAGGGAAATCTATAGGAGGGTGTGGCCATATAGAGGAGTTGTCTAGTTTAGTTCTATCGTCTCTATTAGGAAGTTCGTTAACACTAGGAGCGAGACATGTGTTGGTTGGAAACACTTGAATGGACCATATTGTTTGTATAATATAGGAAGTGCAAGAATTTGAATGAACCATGTACATGAAGGGACATTCTAATGAAGCAAAGTATAATGGTTGGGTACCCATGAAATCTAGTGGATGGTTGTTTCTCTATCTGGATGTCATTTTAGCAATGTCTACATGATGGAGTTAGAAAGTATCAGCGTCTTAACAATGTCTATTTATTTATCACATACATATAATTTTATACACAGTGGTGATATCAATATACATTCTTTAAAAAACATAATCTAAACACAAACCAAAGTCTGTATTTCATAACGCTCATATAGTCTAATGTTTGTTATATGATATCTATGAATTCCCAACCTATATTCAAGTGGTCCATCTCTCCATACTTATATTTTGTACTTCAACCCTATTCTTGAAATTTCTATATCAGTACTAAATCTCTATTCTCCCATCTTAAAAAAGTATATTTCTTTATCACAATATCTATTTCTTGTCACAGTACATATACTTTTATACAACATTTATATCACTTGCATATTTTGTAAACTGAACACAAATCAAAACCTATATTCCGCAATGCTCATATCCTCCAATATTTGTTGTAGGATATCTATAAATTTCCAACCTATATTCAAATTATCCATCCTCCCTACTTGTATTTTAAAGTTAAACACCATTAAAAGAAATTATAATATATTCATATTATTTAAAATAGATATACATTATAACCAAGTGCAAATTCCCGGCTCGTGCAAATCCAAGAGCAATCTATACATTAATAAACAAATAAATCCTATGATTACACATTCCTAAATGCTCCTATATAACATCATGGAACAAAAATCCTATGATCACACATTCCCTATATGCTCACATATATAACACGATGGCACAGAATCTTCCGAGACTCTCATACACCATGTTATTCTAAGCTAATATCACTACTATTTAAAAATAGAAGAATTTTCAATCTGCATATGGGATCTAAGATGTAAAAACAAGTCTTCAATCTGATTATAGGATTCAACAGGATGAAATGAAAAAAAGCAATTATGGAGCCCAGAAATACCAAAATTCATATATATTACCATCGACTCTGATTTGCATATAGAATACAGACTTAGCAAAAGATATTACTAGCATAACATTTTGAACTTAGGTCCGTGATTCCATGCTGATGCTGCGGATCTTAGCCAGGACTCCTACAAGAGGATCATTGATATAAGTTGTGGGCTCAAGCTTGCACGAATCGACCCTGTTATGTCGATTATTCCATGATGTTGCTTTGGAGCTTAGCCAGGACTCCCACCAGAGGAGCATTGGTATACGTTGTGGGCTCAAGCTTGGTGGAATCAGCCCTGCTATCCTCAAACCCGTCATAGCGATCAGGCCCTCCCACAACTGCACCTGTTAATTCATTTGGGTTTGGTGCATCTCTGTTGAACCACAAAGTGAAACCTTCGGTACATGATATCTTTCTGGAATCCTCGTATATCGAAACTATGGAGGACCCTCTGTGGTGAGCTTGCTGTGGATATTTGTCGCCAAAACCCACCATGAAAGACATACGAGCAGGATTCTTGCCCAAAATGTAATCCACCTGCAATTTACATATACAAAGTGGATTTGTTAGCTACTAATTTGCTGGTTTTTTGAAATTATGATATGAAAAAACAAATCAAATTTATTTAACTTTGAATCTCTTATACTCTGAGAAAGCTGGAATGGATATACAAGTGTGCTCAATTCTTCTCCTCATTAATTAAATATTTTTCAACACTTGAAAAAATATAATATGTATATGTACTTGTTGTTTGTCAAATGCAATAAGAATGCTTGGTTCATATGTTTGATCGCCACATTGCAGGTATTGCTTATATCGTGACAGTAAGTCACTATAAACTGATACAAGGAATGATGTGCCTGTAGCATATTGTGTATTTGCACCATCTCTGACAAACAACAAACCTCCTGTACAAGTGCAACATATACAAACACTGTTAATGAGCTTAATTTTCAAACTCAACAGATACAAACACTGTTAATGAGATTAATTTTGAAACTCGGAGCATGATAGGGAGAAACATCCATTTACCAGGTGTGATGGAATTTTTGAATTGAGGACTTTGAACACTTCTGCTTGGCCTCTGAAAACTTCCAGGTTGGTTTCTCTGGAGAAATATAGCTGCCAGGTTTATTAATTTTATGAAGATGTGGTCAGTTGAAGGTCAAGTGGTGAGTCTTAAACTTTTTCTCAATTGAACATTTGGTGATTCATATGTTTATGTGAATATGGACTTACACTAGATAGGTGGATTTGAACTCCTGCACATTTGAGATCCCAATTGAACTCATACTCATTGGAAGTACAAAAATTCTGGTGGAGTATGTATTTGGTATAATATGGCAATCCAGTTGCTCTATATAGCCACACTGCTGCCCATGCAAGCTCGTCCTGTAAGTTGGATAGTAGAGGAATAAGAAGACTTCAAGAAGTTACTCACTCTGTAGTTTAAATAAATAATAGTGTGAAGTGAAAAAGGAAGTAAAATTTATAATGTTAAGGAAAGATACATCATAGCCTGAGACAGAAAGGGCATTCTCCATGATATGTTCCCCGGTACTGGTCAGCAAAACGAAAGAGCTGTACTAAATGACATATTCAATTACATGAGTATCATAAAAAGTTGGAGAAGAAAATTCATTAAATTAATTTTCAATTTTGAATCTAACACATGAACGAAAGAGCTGGACTAAATTAGTATTCAATTATATGAGTATTTTAAAATGTTGGAGAAGACAATTCATTAAACTAATTTTCAATTTTGAATCTAAGACACGAATTTTATAAGCATGTTAAAAATGGGCATTTTAAAGAGATTTTTGGAATATTTTGGAATCATAAAAAAATAAAAAACCTCAAATAAGTAATCTCACCCATATTTGTCTGATCCCAAAATATTCCAAAAATAAAGACATTAAATTAAATTTAAAATAAAAGTTATGAAAAACATTCATCCACAAACAAATATGACCGATCACATGTTTTAATTACTAAATTTATCTAGACTGCAAATTCCAAGAACAGAATAGAACAGAACGGTGAAAAGAAATTCCTATCATATGTTTGTTTTAATTACTAAAGTTATCTAGATTCTAAATTCTAAGAATAGAATATAATAGTGAAAAGAAATTAAACCATTAACCTTCCTCTAAAATATCTCAATATCGCTCAAATCTGCGATCGCTGTTTTAAAGCAATAAAACAGTATAAGTGATTTTAGAGTACGCATAATGTTATACCGAAGTAGCTCTTTGGAGTAGGAGAATGGAATAAGGTTTGTCAATGGCTGCAAAGACGACGGAGGAAGCGGCCAATGCTGCAGCAGTCTCTGCTGCAATTTCTGTCCCGTGAGTGGATGTATCTATTCTGTACAAAGTCCTTGGAGTGTCCATCCTCTCTGGGTTCTCCCAACAGTTATGGTCTGCAGTTGGATCTCCCACCTAAAAACAAAACCATAACTAAATTCATAATTGCTATTTGGTGTGATCCTTAGTAAATTTTGTTGTGATCCATGAGTAAATTTAGCTGGGATGGTAATTAACTCACTTGAACCCACAGCTGGTTTTCGGTGGCATCCCTAACGTTCTCCAACTCTCCCGCTGCTGCAAGTTCATCCCTGTACTGAAGGGCTCCTTGAAGATCTGCACCAAATAATCATTTCCTAATTTATATGGACAGAGAATGTTGATAGAAATCAAGCTGTTGCAAACTCATAACTCTAAATATTGGAGTAAGAATTCACATTGTAGGTGGGTTGCGGGGTTCTTTATGTTAATAACCTAATTGTATATTTTCAGAATATCCTGAAATCTGATAGTGCTGAGAAATCAATTCCGAGAGATCAATTGTTTGATCTAAATAATTTGTGGGTGGAGTATCAATTGTTTTCGCCAAAATAGATACCCTCGTTATTTTCGCATTGATAAGATCAGCGTCGTTATTTTGGCATTTTGGGTATGATTAACAACACTTCAAAAACATTCAGGAAACAACGTTTCTAAAACAATCCGGAACAGATGGCAATACCAAAATGAGAAGATATTGTTATTACATTTTGGATTTGTCCGTCTGTTAGAGCAGAATCTCCTCTCCAGCTTATCCTGTTGCTACTGCTGGACAGTTTCCCTGAACGTTGAGCCTCCAGAAACAGAATAGATTTATGCAGAGCATCTTTGTAGTCAAACTCACCCAACACAAACTGATGATGAGCAGACAGCACAGTAGCAAGAATTATACACACAAACCTTTCCACGGTAAGCCTGTAACCCATTTCTGCTGTAATTGATCAGTAAATGGCTACACAAATAAATATCTGCAAAAGTTGATGCGTATATATATTTGTAGTCTCACGCAACCATCGTGTAATGAGGAATAGAAACATAAAGGGGATTCGGTCTCTTTGTTTGCATGCATGTTTAATGTGGGGATTGTAGAGGTTTTGCAGGACAAAGAAGTCTTGCATGAAGGGTAGAGAAGTCTTGTGGGTGTCAGCTGGACATGAAACGAGGGAAATTCCAGGAAAATATTAACTGAATGGTAAGTCTGTATAAGGTTGCCTCATCACCATTTCCTCACAGTACTATTAAACGAGTAAATGTTAAATTTCAAGAAACACAAGGAAGATAACGAAGTTAGTTTTTCTACACAAACCTGAATATTTATTGAACATTTAATTTTTCCACACAAACGGAATATAAACTAACTACCGTTGCCTATAAGATCGGCACTATGAGCGTTTCTATTAATATACAAAATATTACCTATTCGAAAACCCGTAAAATTAAAGAAAAAATTTAAATGTATGTAATTAAAGTTATAATTTTGTAAATTAAAAAGATAACAAATTTAATTTTAAAATTTTAGTTTATATACATATAATCAAATGATCAGGGATAAAGTTTAATTTGTAAAATTTAAAGTTATAATATACATTCTATCAATCTTGAGTTATTGGGAAGAGGTTTAAAGTTTAATTTCAAAACAGGAAGCTTTTATATACATTCTAGTTTTGCAAATCTGATAGAAAATGCAGATGCCATGTAATATCTCATTCCATATTTTGTTTAATGTTTTTTTGCAAATTTTTATTTAGTAAATTTTATAATTAAATCATTTTTAGGTTTGTGTTTTACTGTTGCAAATGGATTCCAAACACCAAAAGCCTTAAAACTCTTGTCATATTCATATAATTGTAAAAACAAGATGAATAACATAAAGTTTAACAACATATTGTAGAAATAATTTCACTCAAAAAGAAGTTAGTAAAGCTTAACATTTGAATTTGAGTTCTGATTGTTTAATAATTAAAAGAAGAGAATATAACAACTTATTATAGGTTTATAGAGATGTGTTTTTTTAGACATTCCATAATCTGATATGATACAAGGATTATAAAGAAGTAATTGCACCACATGTTGCAAATGAAACTCAGCAAGAGAAAGAGTAGTAGAGAAAAAATAAGTAAAATTTTTATGATTGCCATTTACTATGAACAAAAGTGCCAATGGGTCAATTGTGAATACATAAATCCATTCTTCGAGGGTATGAGTTTTCTCACCACATAGATTCTTTATTAAAGAATGGTGTCCAGAGCTCAATTGCTCCATGAGTTTATGAGCCCTATACCAAAACAAACTATATTGAAATATTGAAATGTGAGACAGCTTAGAGATCCAAGCTTTACCCAACCATAAAATCATCTTCCATCAACATGTGCAGTAGGAATTAGTGCCACTTATTCATATAAATGAGTTATAATTGACCCATCACTGATCATTATTTTGCCTTGGAACTTTCCATCTCCCTAACAATCAATATAGTTGATCAACTCATCTGATAATAAACTATGGAAATGATTACTAGAGGACCAACATGGATGTACACAAAATCCAAACTTCGGCCAGCAGAGAGAGACTTCAACCATTTAGGAAATAAATACAAGTTGTTGGCATTTGGTTTGGAGAGACCCCATACAGGACCATACAAATTCCGGAAAGAGAGTTGGAGAGATGTAATTGTGTTGTGGGGAGATTTATTAGTTATGGACATAACATATCTATAATACATTTTTCTTTCTATTATTCCAAGAACTTGTCTGCCTCTTCCAAATGGCCAAAATATTATTCTCTGCAAAATGTGAGAAATAAATCATAATCAATATTGTCTTTTGTTGTTTGGCCAAAATTGAGTTTGTTCAAAATTGAGTTTGTTCATTCTATGTCACACTGAAAAATTGAAGTTTTAACAACATTGTGGTAGCCAAAATTTAATCTTGGAAAATCTTACCCTGTGGGGAAGTTGCTACTTGAGAGCTCTTTTTGGGTGTAGGAGAGGGCTTTGGCTTAGTCTTTCTCTTCTGAGTTAGATCATGAGTTGGATCAGTGGATCATGAACTTGATCCAACCTTAGGAATAACAACTAGAATAAGAAACCATTAGAACACCACCCCTACCTTGCATTCTATGTCACACACAAAAAAATTACAGTTTTAATAGCATTGTTGGACTATTTTTATGGATTTTTTTTGTCTATTTTAGTTAAATCCTAATGATAAACCCTACTTATCAGTTTTGAAATGATGGCTTCCCGCCGTTCTCGAAATATCATGTTGATATGACTCGGCGTCCTGCAAACCTTTATGTTGACTTTATGACACTGCTACTTGTTTCGGTATATGGGTTAGAGTTATGACCTGTTCTACCGTTTGGCAACCTCCATCCGCCGGTTCGCTCCTATATGATTCCGCGTCCTTTTGTCAACCCGTTCATTATCACTGTGCTCTGTTCTTTATTCGAGCTCCGCTCTGCTCTGAGGGTTTCGTTCCACTGTATTTTGACTGTTAACATGGTTTCCTTTGTGGTTGTTCCCGGTCCTCTAACGCCATGGAGGTAGGTTCAATAGCTCGTAATGACCCCCTTTTACTTTGCACAGTTACAATTTCGATTTGCTGTTCGTTGGACAGGTGCTCTGGTCTGTTCTATGTTCGTTTAATGACTGAAATCTCTTCTTTATAGGTTGCCCTGCAGGTTAACGTGCTTGGCTTCTGCTACAAGGTAATTCTTTGGTTCCTTTTAAACTACTTGGCACCTTATCTTTTCGACCCTAACGAATGCTGCCACTGTTCTTCAGGCTTTAATGGTTACTCGTCCCTTCGACCCTGTCTTCTCGGTTCTAGGTAACTTCTCGCTCCAATCTCCTTCAGTTTTGTAGTTAGTCATTTATTTATGCCTGTGTCTTCACACTAATTCGTTCTCCTTTGCCTGTAGGTGACTTGGTGCTGTTGGTAGATGTGGTTCCACACTTTTCGCCGTCTCGGCATGCGCTTGCATCTCCCAGTCTTCACTATACGGGTAGTGTCCTTCCACGTTTACATGTCTTAATGGTTCTGTAGACTTCTGTTGGTTTGGTTGTCATCTGAGCGATGAAATTTTCTGGGTTTCTTCCCTTAGCGGAGTAGTCCTATTCTCCTGTTCGCCGGTCCTTTATTTTGGTGATTCTGTACTGTAATGTAATGATTCGACTGTTGGTCTTTTGTTCTGGGGCTTGGACCTCTGATTATACTAAACCCTCGCCTGATATGTCATTTACCCAGTCATTTGGTGAGCTGGGTTGTCGTTGTTTTGAAACCCTCCTTCTGTACTGGATGCTTTGGTTAATGAAACGCTCAGTTGCGTTATGGCTGTGCCAATTCTTAAGCGTTGTTTACTTGTATCATTAGCTGCTCGAATTTCAAGTTTGTGATTCTGGTTTTTGTTCTTAAGTTCTGGTTTTTTTTTGTAATGCGCTGATTTTGAAATGCTCTGAACAGTATATAAGGGTTTATTCAGTTGTATGAAATGATACAATATTATGTTAGTCTGCTACGACACTTTACTCTGCTTTTAATTAATCAGGGGGTTCTTATGAAATACCTGTGATTCTCCTATTCGTATGCACAAACTTTTGTTTCCTGGGTATGGGGATGCCTTAACTGTCAGCGTCCTCTACTCTTATGTATTCCTCTGGGTGTTGGCTTGTGTGTGCAACCTTGTATGTGCTCCGTCGGACAGTGTTATGACTGTCACGTCTGCTCCACTTGTAGATTGTATCTGTCTTTTATTTCAAATACAATTTGATTGTACAGGAAATTATATTATGATGCAAGAATTTGACTATTACAGTGATGATTAAAAGGAATGAATAAATAATAAGTATCTATTTTGAAATGACTGTAGCTTCTTGTTTTTCTTGTCTGAGAGAGGAATCTTTTACAATCATACTCCTGCTGCCTTTAAACTCTAGAAACATAACTGTTCTTTCTCAGTGGAACTATCCCAACAGATTGGGCAACTGTTTTATCTAACTGTCCATAAGTAATAAAATGTTTTTAAAGAAACTCAATTAACTAATATTTATGCTTCTGTTCCAGGTTACTAAACAAAACAGAATCAATTCATGAGTTTAATTAACCGAATCCTACCAACATTCTAAGAAGAAAATAAACCAAGTAAATGAAATAAAATAACCGACAAGGTTTTTGACACCTGTCCAGTTATACGTAAGTGACTGTGTGTTCTGGTTTTCTCTGAGACTGTCAACCTCATTCTGTCTCCTCAGAGCTGGATTCTCCTGCATCAGGCTCCCGGGGTGGCAAGAAGTCATGGCTCTGTTCCATGAGGTCGTCGACAGAATAACCTGCTTTCTGTATTTGCGTCGCATTAAGCCACGAATTGTCCTCTATTGGACGGTTCTTCCACTTTACTAAGTACCGCAAATATTCCTTCCTGCGTGTGCACTTAGCTACCTGTGTGTCTTAAATTCCCTCGATCTCAACGGGTGGTGCCATCGGCATCTGTCTCGTCCACGAATCTCCTTCCAATTTGGTGTCCCGCGGTGGCTCTGCTGCTGCGTTATCTACTGAACCTGCGACATGAGGGAACAGATCTGCCACGTTAAAAATAGGGGAAATACCAATCCCTGGTGGCAACTGTAACTCATAGGCGTTCGCAGAAAATTTGCGAATGATATTGCAGGGCCCGATTTTCTTGAATTTCAGCTTGCTGTACTCTCGCTTTGGAAACCGTTCCTTGCGTAAGTATGCAAGGACTTCATCCCCGACATTAAACTGAACTTCCCGACGTTTTGTATCAGCTCACTGCTTGTACCTCTGACTGTTGTCCTGTAATTTCAGTTTAACCTGTTCGTGCAGTTTGCTCATAACTTGGGCGAAATCTTCTCCATCAGCGCTCTGTTTCTCCAGTTTCCCCAAATCTCGTAACTCGTGCACTCCTCGCGGATGCATGCCGCACAAAATTTGGAACGGACTATATCCTGTGCTATGGTTAGGGGAATTGTTGTATGCAAATTCCGCCTGTGCTAGTACACGATCCCAAGTCCGGGAATTTTCACCTGTTAGACTTCTCAGCAAATTCCTTAGACTTCGGTTCACTACCTCCGTCTGTCCATCCGTCTGCGGATGATAAGCGGAGCTGAACCGCAACTGAGTATTTAATTTTTTCCACAAAGTCCTCCAAAAATGACCAGTGAACTTTACATCTCTGTCAGAGATAATGGATCGCGGAAGTCCATGCAACCGCACAATCTCTGTAAAGAAAATATGTGCTATGTAAGTAGCATCGCTGGTTTTCCTGCATGGTACAAAGTGTGCCATCTTTGAAAATCGGTCTACTACAACCATTACTGAATCAAAGCCTCGTTGTGTCTTCGGTAATCCCAGTACAAAATCCATACTGACTGAATCCCATGGGCGACTAGGAATAGGTAATGGCATATAAAGTCCAGTATTCTGACTGTGACCTTTCGCCAGTTGACAAATCTTACACCTAGTCACATACCTCTACACATCTCGCTGCAACTTTGGCCAAAAATAAAAATGTTGTACCTGAGCAATTGTTTTGTCAATTCCAAAGTGTCCTTCCAAGCCTCCACTGTGTTTCTCGTGTATGATGTTTTCCCGCATAGAACAGTTGGGAATGCATAATTGCCCCCCTTTAAACATAAACCCTTCCTGTAGATTATAGTCTAGCCACTTGTTGTTATTTCGTAACAGCGGGTTTTGACAAGCTTCATAGGCCTCCATAAACTCGGTGTCGGTCGGGTACAGCTCTTTCAAATGTTCAAATCCTAAGATCTACATTGTGCTCTCCTGTAACAGTAATGTTCTCCTACTAAGTGCATCTGCTACCTTATTTGATTGCCCACTAATTTGTTTTAGTACAAACGTGAAACTTTGCAAGTACTCAACCCAAGCTGCATGCTTATGGTTTAGTTTATGCTGCTGCATAATGTACTGTAACGCAGAATTATCAGAAAATAAAACAAATTCGTTACCCAATAGATAATGCCGCCAATGTTTCAAAGCCTGCACAATGGCGTAAAACTCCTTGTCATAGGTCGAGTACTTCTGTCTGCTCTCATTTAGCTTTTCGCTGAAATAAGCAACTGGTCTGTCCTCCTGGCTAAGAACTGCCCCAATGGCTGTACCACTGGCATCGCAACGAACTTGAAAAAGTTTGTTGAAATCTGGTAGTCTCAACACTGGTCTTTCAGTAATCTTTTTTTCAAGATCTGAAAACTGTGTTCTGCTGCTTCAGTCCAGTGAAATGACTGATTCACTTTCTTGATCGTATCCAACATTGGTGCGCAAATCTCGCTGAAATTTCTGATGAACTTCCTGTAAAAACTGGCAAGTCCATGGAAACTTCGAACTTCAAATAAACTTTTAGGAGAAGGCCAGCTAACTATAGCTGTCACTTTTTCTGGGTCCATTTTTAATTCATTTTCTGCAATAACGAAACCCAGATACACTAGTTCTCGGTGAAAAAAGGTACATTTCTTCAAATTAATTAACAGCTTGTTCTGCTGTAACTTCCTCAATACACTCTGCAAATACCTGAAATGCTCCTCCTTAGTCTTACTAAAAATCAGAATATCATCCAAGTAAACTATAACAAACTTACCGTTAAATTCCTTCAGCACTTCATTCATCAGACGCATGAACGTGCTGGGAGCGTTACTCAAACCAAACGGCATCACCAGCCACTCATATAAACCTTCGTTTGTCTTGAAAGCGGATTTCCATTCATCTCCTTCACGAATCCGGATCTGGTGATATCCACTCTTCAAGTCAATCTTCGAAAAGTACGCTGCTCCACTCAAACAATCCATCATATTGTCCATCCTTGGTAAGGGAAACCTGTACCTAACGATAATTTTGTTAATAGCCCTGGAATCCGTACACATTCTCCACTCTCCTCCTTTCTTTGGAGCCAAAACAGTAGGTACTGCACATGGGCTCATGCTCTCCCGAATCAGACCTTTGTCTAATAACTCCTGGACCTGCTTCCTAATTTCTTCATGGTCCTTGGGACTCATGTGGTAAGCTACTTTATTTGGCAGGCTTGCCCCTGGTATAAAGTCAATGCAGTGACTAACACCTCTCCTGGGCGGCAACTCATCTGTAAGGTCATCCACCACAATGTCTCCAAAGTCCTGCAGCAACCTCTGAACTTCTTCTGGCAAATCTGAAACCTGTGTATGAAGTACTACTGCTCTTGGTCTCCTTATGACAGCAAAATTTATCTCGCTGTCCTAAATCTGCTTTATGAATTCTTTCCCACCTAACAGCAGTGCTTTCACTCCACTAGCTTCTGCTGTATTTTCCTCCTTGATGGGTACAAGCGTATGCTTGATCCCATCTTTCACGAACTTATAGCAGTTGGTTTTTCCATCATGAACTGCACTTCTGTCAAACTGCCAAGGTCGTCCTAACAGCAAATGATAGACATCCATTGGCATGACATTGCAAAGAATCTTGTCCTTATTCTTACCGATCTGAAACTCCACCTCACACTGTTCATCAACTAACAGTTGATGCCCCTTCTGCAACCACGATACTTTATAGGGAGTGGGATGTTTTAACTTCTTTAATCCCAGCTTCTCTACCATCTCCACAGCTACCAAATTATCAGTACTCCCACTGTCAATGATCAACTTACAACACTTACCTTGTGACTTGCAAACAGTGCGAAACAAAGCCTTTCGCTGATCTGGTTCTGCAACTTCCTTTGCTGGCTTTAACAACACCTTATTCAACACCAAGGCCTCGCCCGTCTCTGGTGTATTTTCTGCTTCTTGAGGTGTCTCCTCAACATCCTCAGGCTGAGCAACATAGGTTCCTCTCCCACCTCCTGGCTCACCTTTAGGACAGTCGTATGACTTGTGTCCCAATTTATGACAACGGTAACACTGGACAGTTCCCCTGCCTCGACCAAATCCTCGTCCTCTCTGAGCTGGTTGTCCTTCCCTGTTGTTGTTGTCCTTATCTGTTGTACCAGTAGATTTGGAACTGTTGCCCTCCTCATTTGGGCCTGCATCTCTACCTCTGCCATAAACCTTGCCTTTTCCCCTGCCAGAACCACCTCCTCTCCTGGTGTTCTGTTTCCTGTTTATCTTCCCCTCTGCCTTCAGTGCAAACTGATAGGCTTCATCCAATGTTTGTGGTGAAAGAATACCAATTTCATCCAAAATCTCCCCTCTCAAGCCATTTACAAACCTGGATGTTTTTTCTGAGGTATCTTCCACATACCCTGCTCACAAATTCAATTTATAAAATTCCTCTGTAAACTCCCTAACAGTCATTCCTCTTTGTTTCACGTTCTGTACCTGCCTGTACAACATGATCTGATAATCTTTCGGTAGGAACTTCTCTTTCGGCTTTGCTTCCATTCTGGCCCACTTCTTGATTAGCTGTTTGTTTAATCTTCTCCTTTCCGCCTGAACGCTGTGCCACCATAAGGACGCATGTCCTTTCAGCTTGGTGGCGGCAAACTTTACTTGTTTGTCTTCACTGGTTTCCTCAAACTCAAAAAAATTATTAACTTCACTCGGCCAATCTAACAACACATCTGCCGATAAACTTCCGTCATAAGTAGGCAACTCATGCCTTGGCTTATGACTGGACAACAAAACTGACTTCAACAACATAAGTTCCGGTGTTACTCCTTCATACTCATCCTCCTCTGGTTCAGCTACTTCTTCATCATTGTTGTCTGCTGGGTTTCTTCTTCCCCCAGCCTCTATCACTGCCAATCTTTCACGCAAAACTCGAATCTCCTCTCGCAGTCCAACATCTACCACCTTGTGGACTACTCGTCCTCTTCCTCTTCCTCTTCCTCTTCCTTCACCTTCACCTTCTATGTGTTCCATTAGTTCTGTCTCAAGAAACTAGCTCTGATACCACTTATGATGGCTAACTGCCGTTCTCGAAATATCCTGTTGATATGACTCGGCGTACTGCAAACCTTTATGTTGACTTTATGACAGTGCTACTTGTTTCAGTATATGGGTTAGGGTTATAACCTGTTCTACCGTTTGGCAACCTCCATCCGCCGGTTCGCTCCTATATGATTCCGCGTCCTTTTGTCAACCCGTTCATTATCACTGTGCTCTGTTCTTTATTCGAGCTCCGCTCTGCTCTGAGGGTTTCGTTCCACTGTATTTTGACTGTTAACACGGTTTCCTTTGTGGTTGTTCCCGGTCCTCTAACGCCATGGAGGTAGGTTCAATAGCTCGTAATGACCCCCTTTTACTCTGCACAGTTACAATTTCGATTTGTTGTTCGTTGGATAGGCACTCTGGTCAGTTCTATGTTTGTTTAATGACTGAAATCTCTTCTTTATAGGTTGCCCTCCAGGTTAACGTGCTCGGCTTCTGCTACAAGTTAATTCTTCGGTTCCTTTTAAACTACTTGGCACCTTATCTTTTCGACCCTAACGAATGCTGCCACTGTTCTTCAGGCTTGAATGGTTACTCGTCCCTTCGACCTTGTTTTCTCGGTTCCAGGGAACTTCTCGCTCCAATCTCCTTCAGTTTTGTAGTTAGTCATTTATTTATGCCTGTGTCTTCACACTAATTCGTTCTCCTTTGCCTGTAGGTGACTCGGTGCTGTTGGTAGATGTGGTTCCACACTTTTCGCCATCTCGGCATGCGCTTGCATCTCCCAGTCTTCACTATATGGGTAGTGTCCTTCCACGTTTACATGTCTTAATGGTTCTGTAGACTTCTGTTGGTCTGGTTGTCATCTGAGCGATGAAATTTTCTGGGTTTCTTCCCTTAGCGGAGTAGTCCTATTCTCCTATTCGCCGGTCCTTTATTTTGGTGATTCTGTACTGTAATGTAATGATTCGACTGTTGGTCTTTTGTTCTGGGGCTTGGACCTCTGATTATGCTAAACCCTCGCCTGATATGTCATTTACCTAGTCATTTGGTGAGCTGGGTTGTCGTTGTTTTGAAACCCTCCTTCTGTACTGGATGCTTTGGTTAATGAAACGCTCAGTCGCGTTATGGCTATGCCAATTCTTAAGCGTTGTTTACTTGTATCATTAGCTGCTCGAATTTCAAGTTTGTGATTCTGGTTTTTGTTCTTAAGTTCTGGTTTTTTTTTGTAATGCGCTGATTTTGAAATGCTCTGAACAATATATAAGGGTTTATACAGTCGTATGAAATGATACAATATTATTTTAGTTTGCTACGGCACTTTACTCTGCTTTTAATTAATCAGGGGGTTCTTATGAAATACCTATGATTCTCCTATTCGTATGCACAGACTTTTGTTTCCTGGGTATGGGGATGCCTTAACTGTCAGCGTCCGCTACTCTTATGTATTCGTCCGGGTGTTGGCTTGTGTGTGCAACCTTGTATGTGCTCCGTCGGATAGTGTTATGACTGTCACGTCTGCTCCACTTGTAGATTGTATCTGTCTTTTATTTCAAATACAATTTGATTGTACAGGAAATTATATTATGATGCAAGAATTTGACTATTACAGTGATGATTAAAAGGAACGAATAAATAATAAGTATCTATTTGGAAATGACTGTAGCTTCTTGTTTTTCTCGTCTGAGAGAGGAATCTTTTACAATGATACTCTTGTTGCCTTTAAACTCTAGAAACATAACTGTTCTTTCTTAGTGGAACTGTCCCAACAGATTGGGCAACTGTTTTATCTAACTGTCCATAACTAATAAAATGTTTTTAAAGAAACTTAATTAACTAATATTTATGCTTCTGTTCCAGGTTCCTAAACAAAAAAGAATCAATTCATGAGTTTAATTAACCGAATCCTACCAACATTCTAAGAAGAAAATAAACCAAGTAAATGAAATTAAATAACCGACAAGGTTTTTGACACCTATCCAGTTATACGTAAGTGACTGTGTGTTCTAGTTTTCTCTGAGACTGTCAACCTCATTCTGTCTCCTCAGAGCTGGATGCTCCTGCATCAGGCCCCCGAGGTGGCAAGAAGTCATGGCTCCATTCCATGAGGTCGTCGACAGAATAGCCTGCTTTCTGTATTTGCGTCGCATTAAGCCACGAACTGTCCTCTATTGGACGGTTCTTCCACTTTACTAAGTACCACAAATATTCCTTCCTGCATGTGCACTTAGCTACCTGTGTGTCTAAAATTCCCTCGATCTCAACGGGTGGTGCCATCGGCATCTGTCTCGTCCACGAATCTCCTTCCAATTTGGTGTCCCGCGGTGGCTCTGCTGCTGCGTTATCTGCTGAACCTGCGACATAACGGAACAGATCTGCCACGTTAAAAATAGGGGAAATACCAATCCCTGGTGGCAACTGTAACTCATAGGCGTTCGCAGAAAATTTGTGAATGATCTTGCAGGGCCCGATTTTCTTGAATTTCAGCTTGCTGTACTCTCGCTTTGGAAACCGTTCCTTGCGTAAGTATGCAAGGACTTCATCCCCGACATTAAACTGAACTTCCCGATGTTTTGTATCAGCTCACTGCTTGTACCTCTGACTGATGTCCGGTAATTTCAGTTTAACATGTTCGTGCAGTTTGCTCATAGCTTGGGCGAAATCTTCTCCATCAGCGCTCCGTTTCTCTAGTTCCCCCAAATTTCGTAACTCGTGCACTCCTCGCGGATGCATGCCGTACAAAATTTGGAACGGACTATATCCTGTGCTACGATTAGGGGAATCGTTGTATGCGAATTCCGCCTGTGCTAGTACACGATCCCAAGTCCGGGAATTTTCACCTGTTAGACTTCTGAGCAAATTCCTCAAACTTCGGTTCACTACCTCCGTTTGTCCGTCCGTCTGCCGATGATAAGCGAAGCTGAACTGCAACTGAGTATTTAATTTTTTCCACAAAGTCCTCCAAAAATGACCAGTGAACTTTACATCTCTGTCAGAGATAATGGATCGTGGAAGTCCATGCAACCGCACAATCTCTGTAAAGAAAAGATGTGCTATGTAAGTAGCATCGCTGGTTTTCCTGCATGGTACAAAGTGTGCCATCTTCGAAAATCGGTCTACTACAACCATTACTGAATCAAAGCCTCGTTGTGTCTTCGGCAAACCCAGCACAAAATCCATACTAACTGAATCCCATGGTCGACTAGGAATGGGCAATGGCATATAAAGTCCAGTGTTCTGACTGTGACCTTTTGCCAATTGACAAATTTTACATCTAGTCACGTACCTTTGCACATCCCGCTGCAACTTAGGCCAGTAATAAAAGTGTTGTACTTGAGAAATTGTTTTGTCAATACTGAAATGTCCTGCCAGGCCTCCACTGTGTTTTTCCTGTATAATGTTTTCCCGCATAGAACAGTTGGGAATACATAACTGCCCTCCTTTAAACAGCAATCCTTCCTGTAGATTATAGTCTAGCCACTTGCTGTCATTTCGTAACAGCGGGTTTTGGCAAGCCTCATAGGCCTCCATAAACTCAGTGTCGGTCGGATATAACTCTTTCAAATGTTCAAATCCTAAAATCTGCATCGTGCTTTCCTGTAAAAGCAATGTTCTCCTACTAATTGCATCTGCTACCTTATTTGATTGCCCACTAATGTGTTTTAGTACAAATGTGAAACTTTGCAAGTACTCAACCCAAGCTGCATGCTTATGGTTCAATTTGTGCTGTTGCATAATGTACTGTAACGCAGAATTATCAGAAAAAAAAAAAACAAATTCGTTACCCAACAGATAATGTTGCCAATGTTTCAAAGCTTGCACAATGGCGTAGAACTCCTTGTCGTAGGTTGAGTATTTCTGTTTGCTTTCATTTAACTTTTCACTGAAATAAGCAACCGGTCTGTCCTCCTGGCTAAGGACTGCCCCAATGGTCGTACCACTGGCATCGCAACGAACCTGAAAAAGTTTGTTGAAATCCGGCAGTCTTAACACTGGTCTTTTAGTAATCTTCTTTTTCAAGATCTGAAAACTATGTTCTGCTGCTTCAGTCCAGTGAAATGGCTGATTTATTTTCTTGATCGTATCCAACATTGGCGCGCAAATCTCGCTGAAATTTCTGATGAACTTCTTGTAAAAACTGGCTAGTCCATGGAAACTTCGAACTTCAAATAAACTTTTCGGAGAAGGCCAGCTAACTATAGCTGTCACCTTTTCTGGGTCCATTTTTAATTCATTTTCTGTGATGAAAAAGCCCAGATACACTAATTCTCGCTGAAAAAAAGTACACTTCTTCAGATTGATTAACAGCTTGTTCTGCTGTAACTTCCTCAACACACTCTGAAAATGTCTGAAATGTTCCTCCTTAGTCTTACTAAAAATCAGAATATCATCCAAGTAAACTATTACAAACTTACCATTGAATTCCTTCAGCACTTCATTCATCAGGCGCATGAATGTGCTGGGAGCGTTGCTCAAACCAAATGGCATCACTAGCCACTCATATAAGCCTTCGTTTGTCTTGAAAGCGGTCTTCCATTCATCTCCCTCCCGAATCCGGATCTGGTGATATCCACTCTTCAAGTCAATCTTCGAAAAATAAGCTGCTCCACTCAAACAATCCATCATATCGTCCATCCTAGGTAAGGGAAACCTGTACCTAACAGTAATTTTGTTAATAGCCCTGGAATCCGTACACATTCTCCACCCTCCTCCTTTCTTTGGAGCCAAAACAGTTGGTACTGCACATGGGCTCATGCTCTCTCAAATCAAACCTTTGTCCAACAACTCCTGGACCTGTTTCCTAATTTCTTCATGGTCCTTGGGACTCATGCGGTAAGCTGCTTTATTTGGCAGGCTTGCCCCTAGTATAAAGTCAATACAGTGACTAATACCTCTCCTTGGTGGCAACTCATCTGGAAGATCATCTACCACAATGTCTCCAAAATCCTGCAGCAACCTCTGAACTTCTTCAGGCAAATCTGAAACCTGTCTATGAAGTACTACTGCCTTTCGTCTCCTTATGACAGAAAAATTTATCTCGCTGTCCTCAATATGTTTTATAAATTCTTTTCTGCCTAACAACAGCGCTTTCACTCCACTAGCTTCTGCTGTATTTTCCTCCTTGATGGGTACAAGCGTATGCTTGATCCCATCTTTCACAAACTTATAGCAGTTGGTTTTCCCATCATGAATTGCACTTCTATCAAACTGCCAAGGTCGTCCCAACAGTAAGTGACAGACATCCATTGGCATGACATCGCAAAGGATCTTGTCCTTATACTTACCGATCTGAAACTCCACCTCACACTGTTCATCAACTAACAATTGATGCCCCTTCTGCAGCCACGACACTTTGTAGGGAGTAGGATGCTTTAACTTCTTTAATCCCAGCTTCTCTACCATCTCCACAGCTACTAAATTATCGGTACTCCCACTGTCAATGATCAACTTACAGCACTTGCCCCGTGACTTGCAAACAGTGCGAAACAAAGCCTTTCGCTGATCTGGTTCTGCAACTTCTTTTGCTGGTTTTAACAGCACTTTATTTAACACCAAGGCTTTGCCTGTCTCTGGTGTATTTTCTGCTTCTTGAGGTGTCTCCTCAACATCCTCTGGCTAAGCAACATAGGTTCCTCTCCCACCTGCTGGTTCACCTTCAGGACAGTCATACGACTTGTGTCCCAATTTGTGACAACGATAGCACTGGACAGTTCCCCTGCCTCAACCAAATCCTCGCCCTCACTGAGCTGGTCGTCCTTCCCTGGTGCTGTTGTCCTTCTCTGTTGTGCCAGCAGATTTGGAACTGCTGCCCTCGTCATTTGGGCCTGCACCTCTACCTCTG
>APFE030358327.1:0-37018 GCA_000404065.3 Pinus taeda | reverse complement strand
TATGCTCAAAAAGCTTGGAGAGAAGCCTCCCAAGCTCACTATAATTTTGACATTGTAAAAGGCTAGGAAGGTCAGTATGGTAACAAAAATTGTGAAACTGAGATCTAATGTGGTTGTACATGGGGCACTTTAAGAGGAAGTGGTTTTCATCCTTGATGTTCCTATTCTCACATATATGGCAGATCCTTTCCATATATATATATAATGTTTGCTTTTTTTCCTTTCGTCATTTTTTATTTTTTTTTCAATGTTTTGATTTTTAATTTATTATTATTATTATTATTATTTTGTTTTTTCATTTTTCATTATTTATCTATCTATTTATTTTTTACTCTTTTTTTTTAGCTGCAAGGGTTTTGCCGATGCTCGATTAGCAATCCAACCCCACTATGTGTCAATTTGATGGTTGATTTTTAATTTTTCAATGCAATGGGTCAAGTTTGCCCCCATTGTGTGTCAATTTGATGGTTGATTTTTAAATTTTCATTTCAATGGGTTAAGTTCGCGCCCATTGGGTGTCAATTTGATGGTTCATTTTTAAGTTTTCATTGCAATATGTCAAGTTGTCTCATGTTAAGTTTTTAAAAGAGCTATACTTTTAACATAAAAAACTAATCTTGATATAATGACTTTTTGATTTAACTATCCATTTTTAATATTTTTTTTAGTCATGATAAATTGTCTGAAATATGTTGAAAATTTAAGGTTTTTTATAGTCATGATATCTGGTTTTAATTCCATGGCTGAAAAATGTCAATTTTTTACATTTTTATGAGTCGTGATATTTTATTTTTAATGCCATGGTTGAAAATGTTAATTTTGAAGGCTTTTCAGAGTCATGATACTTATCATTGACGTCATGGTTGAAAATTGTTGGAGTTTTTAGGTTTTTGGGAGTCACGATATTTTATCTTTAACGCTTTTGACAAAAAAGATTGGAATTTTAAGGTTTTTTGAAGTCATGATATTTTATTTTTAATACCATTGCTAAAAAATGTTGGAATTTTAACCAAAAAAAAACATTGTTGCAACATCGTCACTTTTCGATTTCAGGTGCTTTTCATGTTTATTGCACAATTTTTTTTAGTTTTTAATGTCAATGTTTTTTTCGTTGTTGGAATTTTAATCCAAAAAAAATAAATAAAAAATGTGTAGATGTAGTGTCAACACTTTTCATTTTTGGGGTGTTATTTATGTTTATCACACAAAGATTTTGGTTTTTAATGCTGTTGCTAAAAATAATTTGGAATATTAACCCTAAAAAAAACCGTTGATGCATCATGAAAGCTTTTATTTTCAAGGTTTTTTTTCATGTTTTTAGTGCAAAAATAAGGATTTTGTGGGCTAGAGTTTTCATTTTGAGGTTATTGTTCTCATTAAGTTGGTAACTTTGTTTTATAACTTGTTGGTATTTTTTGTCCTAAAAATGCATAATTACATATATACGAATAGTAGTGTCGAAGATCAGGAAACATAAATGTTGATCATTAAAAATGAAAATGTTTAAAATATTTATTTTAGATATTTTGAGAATTTACTTTTATATTCAAAATAAAATGTGAAAGGGTTTTTTACATGGAATTTACTCAATTTCGAAGTAATCTTTTTAGGATGGCTGATGATAATAGGTGCCGAAGTGATTTCATTTATGATGCGTGATGATAATAGATGTGGGTCGATACACACACACACATACACACACATATAAAAGAAACTTGAGTACAAATTCTATTAAGAAACTTGAGACACAACAACTACATGAGAAATCAAGTACATCGCTTCTTTTTTCTTAGGGTTCTCCAAGGAGGTACTAAATAGTGTAACAAAAAGACTATATCGAAAGCAAACTGCTACAATAGAATGACATACATAGACTTTACAGAATTAATTTAACAAAATGACACATTTACAATAAGAAAACATTATTAAAGAGGAGAGAAACCATCATCTGGAGGCCTGTTGAAGTCTAACTATAGTTTTCATGTGGGTTGACTAGATGTATTGCTAGTTATATTTTGGTTTTCATTTGCTTTGATATGGTGCTCTAGGTCCTTAATTTGTCACCGAAGTGCATCAATTTCATCATCTTAACGAGTTATTTTGTCTTTCAGGGACCAAATCTCATCCATGAGAGAGACGAAGGATGCCATCTGAAAATTAAAAGGCCTAGTTGAGTAAGGCAGGCCTGCCAGACGAAACACCCACAAGCTTGGACATCCTAGCCACTAGAGCAGACTCGAAAACGATAGAAGAAGCTTTCTTGAGCAAACTATGAGACCTCACGAGCCACAAAGATGAATGAGGTATCTAATTTGCCTCAATTTACACTATCCAGGCTTGACCCTTTGCTACAAATGTGTAAGAGTAAGTCACAAAGCCAATTATCTCCAAGAAATTTAGAAAATGTAACTTGTCTAGAATTAGCATGCACAAGACACCACTAGGGGCAATTGAGCAACAACTCCCACTATATATGTAATTGGGAACTATGGCGGCAAAGCCACACATAGGTCAGGGATTTAATTCGAAAACGAGAGAGCCCACACACAATGTCAATCTTATCATCATTAGTTTTCATTATGGCCAACCTTCTTTCTTCCATCACTAAACCAGGTGTGGGGTCAGATCAGGGCTAGTTGTGCCGTTCAATCTCGACTGTTATAGCATGTGGAGTTATTGGGAATAATTCCCATGCATGGGATGGGCTTGCTATTTTTATATGCCCCTCCATTGGATTATAAAGTTTAATGTTTTTGCTCATATTTCTACCAAAACTATAGTGATGTGGCCTTAGCATAGGATACCATTGCATTTTTATTGAACCTAAGGTATATTTCTCCATCCAAGGGAGTTAGTTATCTACATCTAGCCCACTTTTAGAAGGCAAGGATAGATTATTTTGTTTATATGCTGCCATGTTTTGACCTTTGATTATATTAAAAACTGAATACAAGAGGAACTGCTCCAATGCACATGCAATTCTTTGAAGGAGTTTGAGGTGGTTCTCTTTAGGAGATGAGCCTTTGTGTAAGTGTTGAATAATGAGGAGAAAGCCTCCCATGATTATGATATAAGAGATTCCCATATCTTTGAACAATATTAATCTAAGCAAGAGGCCATACATTTCAACTTGATTATTGGTCTTCTTTCCAAGTCCCCAAAAGTACTTAATAGCTAGTTTTTCGTCGAGATTAAATATGAATCCTCTCCCTCTTACGCCCCACTTATATTAAGAAAAGGAGAAGGTGGTGATTAATATTCGAGATGATTTTAATATAAGGATAAAAAAAGGAGATGGCAATGTTTAATATTCAAGATAATTTTAAGATAAGTATAAAGAAGGAGGAGGTGGTGATTAGCATTTAAGATATTTTAAATATAAGGATATGTTGGTAGTTCAATAGGTTAGTTGGAATGATTGAGTGTAGTGAGTGGGTTTAATAGTTAAAAACATGTGTTTTTTTTTTAAGTGATCGTTGGTTTCAATCTAAAGGAGGGTGAAGAATATTTAGTAGTGAGACGATTAGGCGATTGCATCTCATACACCAATATGAATACATTCATTTTAAAGAATAAATATACATGAACAGTACATATAACCAACATAGATCCATATTAACTCTTTATCTACCAAGCCCTAAGAGGGATCAAATCTCTCAAGATGCAACAAGACGCAAAGCTGAGTGCAAAAATTAAGGAAAAGTTTGCATCTCCAAAGATTTGATTCCTTTTGGCCCTTGATAAATCTAGAATTAAGATGGAACTATATTGATTTTTAATTATATTATTTAGATTTATATAAATTTCATGCCTCTCTATATAAAATATTCTTATTTATAATTTTATTAAATTTTGATAATACATACAATATCAAATATATATTTATATATATCATTTTCTTGACATGTTTTATAAGTTTTTACTATGATATTTGATGATATTTATAGATAAATAGGATAGATACATAAATATTATTGTAACTATTAAATTTTTATATACTTATTAAATTTAAATTATGAAATATAATGATTATGATTGTAAACCATTATATAGAAAAACCTAGCGACGGATTTGCAAACCAACAAGCTTTCCTTGCTGGTTTTCTTTGCGATTTCCTTTCTTCCCTATTGTTATTATTATTCTATATCATTTTCCCTCTTTTTCAGGTGGTTTTTCTTCATGGAGTGGTGGGCGGGGTGGTTGGAACCATAGCTGTGCTCGCCCCTCGGTACATGCTTCACTAATTTTTATGGAGTTAGTGTATTTGTGATTTTTGTAGTTGGCGTCTTTGTTTTTGCAGGTTTTCTTTTGCTGTGTGCATGTTAGTTTCTGGGTTGACAAGGGGTCCTCATTGTTGTCCACATTCTCTTTCTGTTTTAGTCGTGCGTGACCGTTTCTCTTTCCTATTTCGTCTAAGATTGATGCCGACTTCATGTCTTATGCCTTGTGGCCTCTTTCTTCTGTCATCGGGAGTTCATATTCAAGGCTCATGATGCAGGTTGTACTACTCGACGACTCGTCTTTGTTCCTGACAATTTTCTTGTTGGCTACCACGATCTTATTTTGGGCATAGTGGTAGTTTTTCATTTTTTTTCTTCCTACAATGTCTTCTCTCAGGTGATGGTGATGGGGTTCACCGATCATTCCTGGGGTGTTTCCACATATTTTTTTTGGAGCCTTTCCTCTGCTCCTTTCAGGGTTGCAGTATGGTCTATTATCGACCCATTGCTTGCAAGATTTTATTGACAATTTTTTGATTGTAATGGATGCCTATTGTTGGGCTTTTAGGGTGCCTTTTCATTGGGTGATTCAATGGGATTGCGCCCTATTTTTTGTATTTTTTGAATTGTTTAATTGGAATATTTCAACATTTTCCAGTGGTACTTATGATAAATCTTTATTATTTCCTTCGAGTCCTTTAAATTATAAAAGGGGTTGTCTCACATTTTGGAGTTTTGAGTTTCTGGCTGGAATCTGGCCAAAGTCTTTTTTGTCTAAATTTTTATTTTTTATAAATTTTTATTTTTGTTGTTTAAATGGTTTAAAATGAGTTTTTAGCTATATATAAATTTAATGTTTTAATTTTTTTAAAAAAAATTTACAATTCAAAATTAAAAAGTTTATAATTCAAAATTGTGATTTCTACAAATTCTAAGTAGATTTTAAACAAATTAAAACTAAAATCCCTTGGCCTGTGCTCCTGACTGCGCTTGGTAGCCTCTAGAAAAAGTCAATGTCAAGGTAATGACATCTGCACCTCCATACGGGCTCCATCTCGAGGTCGTTTAATTTATCTCATGATGTAAAGTGAAGGTCGTTTGGTGATTCTACTTGCATTTTGGAGCTAAAATTCGCTGTAAATGGAAGCTCTATTAAATTTAGTATCTAAGTATTGTTGGTATAAACATAATTTAGGGTTTGATAAACTTAGTATCTAATAAGCAATTTGTGATACAGGAATCAAGATAGGGCAGATAGATTCTGCGAAGGCAATTTGTGATTTCTGGTTAAACCAATATGAGATTTTTTTGTCGACCATGCTCTAAAAGTTATAGTATCATGTCAATGAAAATGTTAAATTCTGCTGAAGGAAATTTGTGATTTCTGGGGAAAACCATGTGACATTTTTTCTCCATTATGTTCTAAAAGTTAGGTTATCATGTCAGTGAAAATGCATTTGTTTGCACGTAATTAATTTCTAAAACAAGTGAAAGTTCTCTGTACCATATGGGGATATATGTTCCATCTAAAGCTTTAATTGATTTCCAACCCCTATTGGGATGTGAACAATCAGTATTTTCCATTTGGTACACATGCTGGCTTTAATTTCTGTTGATGAACAAAATTGCAGGCTGCATGCTGGCATTGGCTTCTCAAATTGGATCATATAATGGTTATTTTCAACAGGTAAATAAACAGACTTCATTTCAAATGACAAATTCTCTTAGAAATTGTGCCTGTGGACTACAATCTGCTAAGCTTTCGAATTAATTTCAACTAAAAATTCATAAAACTATTGCAAACCCTAGTAGTTCACACCTATTTTAAGTTTTATCAAACTTACTCAAATTATAACAGTATTTGTTTAAGCTGGGTCATTTCAAAATACCTCGTCATGAAATTAATTATATATATACATGTTTTTTTGTTTTTTAATAATAAAGCAAAATAACATGTACAAATTTTCATGACAGACAAACAAAATTACGCAAATATTGAACTGTAAAATAAACCTCTCTCCATTAAAAAACACTTATATCATTTATATAATGTGATTGAACCTCTCTGCATTAAAAAAAACACACATATCATTTATATAATGTGATTGAATTGGTACTGACCTCTCCACCCACAAAATTAAAAACCCTCCAGCAAAGCTTTTGCACCATCTTTCATTTACAAAAGAGACCAACCATTTTTCAAGGTTTCAGAATTTGGCCATAGTTTTAAAGACTGAACAGAATAACCTTAAACCCCACCCCGACAAATAAATATCCAGCTAAACCCCAAGTCATACATATAAGACCAGAGTGCAAGCAATATAACAACTTTTTACACTGCTGGAATGCTTGAGAAAGAGAAGCCCTTATAGCCCTTGTAAGCGTACCATGCAATCCTCGAGTAATAGAACCCTGGGACAAACAACATTAATCCCAGCAATGCAAACAAAATCCCTGCACAAAAATAAATAAAAATGCCACAACAATATTGATTCAAAAGGCCAAAAATTCAAAAAAAGATACCAAAAATAGAAGAAAAAAATGAAAAGTTTTTTTTCCGGATAAAAACTCAGAAATAAACCATGGGTTCTGTCACCGCCGATTTGAAGAGAGAACATGATGAGGCCAATGGCGATGACGATGGTGCCAAGGATTAACAGTGCAACTGCCAGTGATATTTCCTTTGCAGGGGGGTTGCTATGTATAATAAATGTACCTTTGAAATCATGGTCGTTTATATCAATCATGGACATGGATATTGGATCAAAACAAACCTCTTCTATAAGGGCTTTTTATGGAAATTATACTTCTCTAAATTGCTCTCAGTGTATATATTCAATATCTCCCATATATTCAATGTGTATATATAGCCATTCTAATTGAACTTAGCTCCAAATGTCACTTTCTCTGCAACCATCTGCCCCTGACGTGACAAAGAAAGTAACGTGCATTAAAGCTTCTCCCAAACGTCTCGGCGGAAGCCTTACCTTAGACGTTGATCGCTCATGCTTCAAATCTCATTAATTCAAAGCTACGGAAGAAAAATATCTGTATAATTTCGGTTGGCTAATAATGCTATTTGATTAGTAATTTTGCTTTACATTTTCAGAAACCCCAACCTTGACTTGGAAGAGAATCGAACTTTGCATTGTGGTTGAAACGCGAACCTTCACTTGGAACATAGGTCAGAGAAAAAGTAACACGGTAGGCTGATTTGTGTATTTTACATTTCAGTAGTGCGAAGGAAATGTGTAATTAGGATCTCTCGTCAGAGGTTTTACTTTAAAAGTTTATTGCTCATGTTTCAAATTTCATTAATTTAAAGTTAGGAATTAAAATTTTAAAGACATATTTGAAATTATATATATATTTAAGAAAATTCAAAAAAATGTGTTTTATTTAGGTGAAGCTTATGAGTCAAATACTATTATATATTATATATTTTTATATTTAAGAAAACTCAAAAAATGTGTTTTATTTAGGTGAAGTTTATGAGCCAAATACTATGCGACAAATAGTTATTAATACCACTGGCCAAATACCATGGTAAATAAAAGAGATATGATAAATAAATAAAAATATAAATAAACCAGAAGTATGGTAAATAAATAAAACATCTTTTTATATTTACGCTATAAACATTTTTATACTTACTAACACTAAAAAAATAAGTTAGGTTTTATTTAGGTGGCACCTATGGGCCAAATTATTATTGTACCATAAAAAAAAAAAAAAAAACATTATTAACCATATTTTTTATAATATTTTAAATATAATTTATTAAATTTAATAACTTTATTAATACAATATTAATGTTATTATAATATATAATATATTATTATATATATTAATTCTAGATATATATGGGAGGACAGAACAAAGACATAGAGTGATAGAGGTCGAGAGATAAGGGGGAGTGACAAGGGAGAGATGGAGATAAACTTAAGGATAGGGGAGAGGAGGAATGAAGAGAGAGAGAGGGAGATGAGTGAGAGATGTATAGAAGGGTAAGAGAGGGAGAGGGAGACGCAAAGATGGAGGGGGAGAGAGAGAAGGAGAGAGGGAGTGAGATAGTGAGAGGATTGGAGGGCGGGGAGAGAGAGAGAGAGAGATGGGGGAAGAAAGAAGAAGGTAGGAGAGAAAGGGAGAGAGAGGAAGGATGAGACAGAGGAATTACAAGAGAGGAGGAGAGAGGGAGGGAAGAAGAAGGACATAGAGAGTGAGAAGTGGAGATAGAGGGAGTGACAAGGGAGAGATGGAGAGAGAGGGAGAGAGTATGTTTAGGGTGAGATAAAGAGACAAAGAAAGAGAGATAGAGAGAAGGGGGAGGAGAAGGAGAGAGGGAGGGATATAGCAACATAGTTGGAGAGAGAGAGAGAGAGAGGAATAACGAGAGGCAATACTTGAGAGAGAGAAGGAGAATGATGGGGGAAGAGAGAGGGAGGTAGGAGAGAAATAGAGAGAGAGGAAGTACGAGAGAACGAACTTGAAAGAGAGGAGGAGAGAGAGAGCATAGAGAGTGAGAGGGAGTGGCAAGGGAGAGATAGACAGAGAGTGTGTATGTTTGGGGGTGCGATAAAGAGACAAAAAAGGAGAGATGGAGAGAATGGGGGAGAGAAGGAGAGAGGAGAGAGGGAAGGATATAGTAACAGAGTTGGAGAGAGAGAGAGAGAGAGAGAGAGGGAGGTAAGAATAAATAAATAGAGAGATAAGGGTGGAGAGAGAGAGAGAAAGAGGGAGTGATATGAAAGATGAAGAGAGAGGGAGAGAAGAAAACAAGAGGAAGAGAGATAGAAACGGGGGAGAGGGAGAGAAGGGGAAGAGAGAGAGGGAGGGAGAGGAGGAGGGAGGGATAGATAGATAGATAGATTGGAGAAAGAGAGTGTATGTTTTGGGGTTGATATAGAGAGACAAAGGGAGATAGAGATATAGATGGAAAGTGAAGAGAGGGAATAAGAGAGAGAGGGAGGGACAAAGAGATTGATAGATATGGAGTGGGAGAGCGTGTGTGTTTGGGGGGTTGAGATAGGAGTGGGAGAGCGTGTGTTGGGTATATATATATATATATATATATATATATATTATATATATATATTTAATATATATATCCCCTCCATCTCTCCTTTTTGCTCTCTATCTCAACCCTCCAACCCACACGGCTCTCCCTCCATATATATATTATATATATATTATTATATTCTGGGGAGAGGGAAGAATATTTATTTCACTAGATGCATTGATTTTAGTTTAGATGGTGATTTCTAATCCTATTTCATTGCTTGCACTAGATGCATTGATTTTAGTGTAGATGTTGATTTCTATGATATTTGACTGCTTGCACTAAAAGCATTGATTTCAATGTAGATGGTGATTTCTAATCCTATTTGATTTCTTGCACTAGATGCATTGATTTCAATGTAGATGCAGATTTCTAATAATATTTGATTTCTTGCACTGTATGCAATGATTTCAATGTAGATGATTTCTAATTCTATTTTATTTGTTGCGCTAAATGCATTGATTTTAGTGTAGATGGTGATTTCTATTCCTATTTGATTGCTTGCACTAGATGCATTGATTTCAGTGTAGATGTTGGTTTATAATCCTATTTGCTTACTTGCACTAGATGCATTGATTTCAGTGTAGATGTTGGTTTATAAACCTATTTGCTTACTTGCACTAGATGCATTGATTTGAGTGTAAATATTGATTTCTAATCGTATTTGATAGCTTGCAATAGATGCATTGATTTCAATGTAAATGTTGTTTTCTAATATTATTTTATTTCTTGCATTAGATGCATTGATTTCAGTGTAGATGTTGATTTCTGATTTGATGTAATTGGATGTATGATGGTACATTAATTTTAAAGTGATTGGATAAATATCATGCATTGATTTCAATGTAAGCATAAAAAAATATTGACAATGTTAATTGATTTTTGTGTTATAGTGATTCAACCTATTAATATTGGAGAGACAAGGTATGATGTTTACTACAATATCTTGAGCTAAAGATTTAAATGGTTTATGATTTAACCTGTCCTTTTCATATAATCGATATGAAAAGACAACAAAAGTAACAAGGGTGACAATAAGAATAGTAGAAGAAAATAGTTTGAGATTAATCACATTGAAGACTATTTGTAATTTACTATATTCTTATTATTCAAAATTTCTATCATTCAACACTATTACATTGTCATTTTACATTCAAAATTGTTATTTCATCATTTTTAATCATTAAAGTTATTCACAATATTTATCATCTCAACAAATTGAGGTAAATAAGCAAATTTAAAATTAAAATGACCAGATTAGTCTGAAACATATTTATCATATTTAAAATGATTATATTAATATTAGATGATTTATTTTACATATTATTGATAAAATCAATCATCTTCGTTAGATTTTCTTTGGCTGCACACCACTGAAACTAGCCTAGATCCATCTTAACTCCGGATCTATCAAGTGCCGAGAGAGATCAAATCTCTCGAGGTGCAAACTTTTCCTCAAGTTTTGCACTTAAAAAAGAGGTTTGCACATCGAGAAATTTGATCCCTCTTGGCGCTTGGTAGATCCAGAGTTAAGATGGATCTAGGCTGGTTTAATTCATGATTTTGCTTCACAATTTGAGAAACGCCAACCTTCACTTGGAAGACATTCTAACTTTACATATATGTCAGAAAAAAGTAAAATGGTTGTATCCAAAGGCGTATTCTACATCCCAATATGAGGGAGATGTGTAATTCTATTTGTGCTCACACACATTTCTTAAAAAAAAAAATATTCTCTACATAAAAAACAATGTACACTATAATAATAAATTCTACATCCCACTATGAGGGAGATGTGTAATTCCATTTGTGCTCTATCTTTTAAAATAGAATATAATATTCTCTAAATAAAAAAAGTAAACTATAATAATAAACAAAAAATAATATACGCGTTTTATTAAACATCAATAATCTCACTCCCATTATGCTCAAAATATTTTATTCACACTCTCAATAGTAGATAAAATATTTTGATGTCCAAAACATATTTTTAAAATATTGATAATAATAAAAAATTCAATGTGGGTTATAAATAAAATATTCAATATGCAAGATTAAGTAATTGAATGTCCATGTAAAGTAATAAAAGGGACATGTGTAACTCATTTAATTTTTAATATAAAATTAATATATCTCATTTAAAAAAATAATAATAATAAAAAAAATTCAATGTGGTGGTCATAAGAAAAATTATTGATAATATTCAAGATTAAGTATTTAAAAAATGTTAATGATAAAAAACTATTTAAATGTGGATAATGTGATCCATAAATAAAATATTTTAATGTTCATGTTAAGTAAAATACTTCAGTGTCAACTATGTATGTATCGTCTATAATTAAAAAAATATATGTATATATAATATAAAACAATTGGGAGTAAAAAATGGGAAAGACGAGAGCAGGCTCGGCGGGATTCGTTCATGGGTTTAGGGTTTCAGATCGCCCGTTTATCACCGACACAGGTCCAAAAATCTTGCAATACTATGGACAGAACAGGAACCAGTTGGAAGTTTCCTCTCACACCGAAGTTTTCCTCTCGCTAGAAGCTGAACCGTTGGATGGCAAGGGATTTCATGTTTGGATACACAATGAACTGAATCCGGGGCGTATCTTTCTCTCCTGGACGCAGCGCTGTCCTTGCGATACCTTTTCGCTCGGGTCCGGCAGACCTTCCCCAGTTTATGGCTGGCTGTGGCGGCGTCAAGTTGATCCAGGGTCGTTCTCCAACGGCACGGTCGATACCATATTTCATGGGGGTAGTATGGACTCGTTTCCTGGGTTTTATGTGGTTTCCCTGTTTTTCATACCACAGATCTGGGATCCCATTCCTTTGACGGAGCGTCATGGCAGTGGGTTCGAACTGCAGGCCACAGGATACTATGACCACGACGCACCCCTAGGGCCCTGGATCGGATCTACTGCAGAAAAGGATCTCAACGAATCGAACCACAGAACCCCAACTCAATCGATTTTTGTCAGGTCTCGTTTGCCAACATCCGAGAATGCATTGCATAGACAAGGAAAATCTAACTGCGATTATGGAGGAGGGAGGCGTATACCAGATTCGTTGCACCATTTCGGTACGCCGTGGGTTCGATCGGCAGTCCCAGGGCAAATTTTAAATGAAAAAGCCTTGGATCCAGAAAGGGGAAGGAGTAGGGACCTGGTCTCGCAGTGCTTTGAAGACCCTTTACTCTATGCAGCGCAACAAATTTTCATCAGATCAACAGAAGGCAGGCATTTATGTCTGCAGATCTGGGGAAGCATGAGGGTTCTGGAGCTTAAAAAAAAATTCCAGGACAAACTGGGAATCCCAGTTGCTTTTCAAATCTTAATATTTTCTGGGGTATGCACGCAGGAACATCACTCACTCCAGTATTACAGGGTAGCTCAGGACTCAACAATTATCCTCAATCACCGTTTGCGAGGTGGGTCAAAGGGATCTACATCAAAACCTACAGGCACCTATCGTGATGCAGCCAAAGGGAAAGATCCTCCAAAGGGGAAAGAACCTGCAGTAGTCAATATATCGCCAGGGCAGTATATCGTGGATCAAATACCAGAGAGCCCCTCCATCTCGCTGGATTTTCCAGAGGTAAAGTGCATTTTTTCAGATCTGGAAAAAAAAGCTGTTATTTGTAGATTTAACGGGTTCTGGCCTAAAACTGAGGCTCTGTATCAATGGATTCACATGGTCTGGACAAAAAACTGCCAGATCCACCTCTGCTCGAAGGGCTTCTTCATAGTAATATTCCTTGAAGACGAAGAAAAGGAAAAAATTCTCAATGAAGGACCATGGTTCTGGGGCAATGCAGGATTATTTGTCACCCCATGGTTTCCATAGTTTGACGCCAATACTATGGTGGTATCAAGGATGCCAGTATGGGTAAGGTTGCATAATCTACCATTACACTTTTGGCACTTCAAGACCTTATCAGCTATAGGGAATACCCTTGGAAGAATGTTAAAGATTGATACAGATAGACACTTAAAAGGAATTTTTACTTTTGCTAGGATATGCGTCGAGGTAGATCTCAGTCAAGGACTACCTGAAAGCATCATCCTGAATTTTAACAATATTCAGTGGAAACAACCTTTGGACTATGAGAACACAGCATTCAGGTGCAGGGGATGTCAACAAACAGGTCATTTGCTCAAAGCATGTCCCAGCAAGAGCAAGCCACAACAAAGGAAGCCCAGAGGATGGCAGAATTTAGATGAAGTCTTAAAGAGGAGAACAACACGAAAGAAAGCCCCTTCGGTAACAGAAGAGGAAGAAACAGAAGCAGAAGAGGATGATACCACCATAGAGGAAGTTGAAATAGAAAACCAGAAGGAAAATACAGCAGTCAACAAGGATCCACAACCACATACAAATCAGGCAGAGACCCAGCAAGACAAAACAGAGATGACAAGCGTGGATCAAAGCATGGGAGGCAACAAATGACAACACCACTCAGATACATCAGACTCAGACAAAGAATCAGGGCAGCCAAACGAAACAACTCAGTTAGTCATTGCTTCGATCGAGCCCACTCTGGGTGAGTGGCGTAAGGTCGAAAAGAAAAAGGGGCGAAAAACTTGAAGCATGAGTTTTGCCCATTGCTGGAGCCTTTTTTCCCTCTTTTCTCTCTCTTTCCCTTCTCTTCTCTTTCTCTTTGTTCGCGTTAGTCTTCTAACGTTGCGTAGGGTGCGTCAACACTCGTGCCCATGTGGCAGTTTTTTCTGTATGCTTCTTTGCATTTGCTAGTGTAACTTTTCATTATTTCTTTAATAAAAGGTTACTGATTTTTTCTTTGGAAAAAAAATAATATAAAACAATTGAAAATTTTAGATTCTTATGGTTAAATTCTTTTAAGTGGGCTCACTATTTTATATTTTGACCATTTTTGAGATATATTTTTGATCAATTATGTATTAAACCCAACAAAAATGTGTTGGAATAACAAGTTTAAATGATTTAATTTACACTTCCAAGTGCCCAAGGAGATTTTCAAGGGGTTGCATCCATTTATACAATAAAAAATGCAATTCAAACAATGAAAAACTAGATATGGTATGTATAGAACCGATATAGATACATCTTAACCATGGATCTATAAATTTCGAGAGGGATCAAATTTCAAACAATGAAAAACTAGATATGGTATGTATAAAACTGATATAGATACATCTTAATCATGGATCTATAAGTCTCGAGAGATATCAAATTTCTAGAGGTGCAATTTTTTTTCAAGTTTTGTATTCTAAAAGAGGTTTGCATCTCAATAGATTTGATCCCTCTTGGCGCTTGCTAGATTTGTGATTAAGATGGATCTATATTGCTTATTAATTCATTATGGGTAATCTAAAACAAACTTCTATAAGACCTCAATTAATAAGGTTAAGCATGACTTAGAGTTTTCTCTCATTCCTATGAGAGAATAAAAATTAAATTACTTTCCTATGAATGAACACATAGTAATTGAAGAAGCACACTTGAAAATAATCTTTCTAGTCCATTCTGATGTAGATATTTTGGTTGAACAAACCTTTAAACACATATATCTATGGAAAACACTAAAAAAATGGAGCTGATTATAGTCCCTAACCAATAAATGTAGTGAAAACTAATGCAATAAGCAAAGTGTGTGAATTTCCATATTTGATGAGATATATTAATGTTTAACAATAAGAATCCTTCCAGTTTTGAAATAAGAAATACACATTTTCCTCATGCAATATTGGGATCTTACCATTTTTTGGCTTGTGGATCGAGCTGTCAGCTACCTCCAAAAGAAAAAATAATTCTAGTAGAGAAATTTTCTGGTGGCTGCATAAAGGGCCAAGGGAACAACAACCCTATGTAGGTTACTTAAAACCTAATAATTTCATTTATTTATTTATTAGATTTTTTTTTCTAAATGTTCTTATATTTATGAATTGTAGTCTTAGGAAACCCATCAACAAAAACTAATGAGTGATCCCTAGGAAATTGTAGCTGAACTGGCACAAAATAGATCTAGCTAGAAAATAATAAACAAAACTTGCAAGTAGGATAGAAGAAAGAAAATTGAGATAAAGAATGATGAAATTCTATATAAACAAAAAATAAAATTATGAGAGAATACTATTCCAAACAATATACTCTACATGGAT
This sequence comes from Pinus taeda, assembly GCA_000404065.3. NCBI lineage: Eukaryota > Viridiplantae > Streptophyta > Pinopsida > Pinales > Pinaceae > Pinus > Pinus taeda. The sequence goes on along the minus strand of APFE030358327.1, from coordinate 21,599 downwards.
GAACTAATATACTAGTGAATTTAGTGAGATTTGAATGCACACTGAAGAAAATTGACACCTAGTTCTAGTTAATTGGCCATTGTGTCATCAATTAACTATTTCATGCAAGTGGAGATTAGTAGAAATCATGCATGCACTTGTGTAGTGCCCTCTTGGTGAAAATAATGATGTTTCAATGCATGAATCCACTCACTAGTCTAACTGATATACATTTAAGTGTACATTATCTGTAATATCCCCTCCTAAAGCACTATTAGAGGGAACACATTGAATGGGTCTTGGTAATAGGCTATGTAAGGCACCCAATTTACAATGCATCTAAGTAACATAAAATAGCTGAAGAGGAAAGAGGGAAAACCACATGGAAACCATCCTCCCCACCCTTCTTCCTAAACAACAAACAATACAACTGCTAGGCAATTTTGTCCTTCACCCCAAGGTGGTCTCGTAGAAAGTGAAAATTCTACTAAGTGATTTCTTTTGTGAAGATGTAAGAAATTTTCCAAAAATGGGATACCCTATCATGTACCAATCCATGGATGCAGTGCATGTGGATCTCGATGTGTTTCATTTATTGTTTCTACACTGGATATTTACAAAAAAATTGTGTGCTTTGATTGTTGTAGTAGATGATAGTCAGGCGATGAAATAATATATCAAGCTAAATGAGGAACTCTACCACCAAATGGCTTGAATGGAAATATTGACTACACTTTTTATTCAAATTTTGCTGATGAAAAAGCAAGCGTGGATTGCATTTTCCTGAACCAACAAATGGGATCAAAGCCTAAACTGAGAACATAGCCTGAAGTGGGCTTTCAATCAATGTTATTGCCAACCCAATCCAAATAAGTGTGGTTAATGAGATTAAAAAAACATCTTGCTACATACTGAATCCCATATCCAATGGTTCTCTGGACATATTCAAGTATACACTTGGCAACTTTCCAATGTATCTCATGTGGATCCTACATGTATATGGAAATTTCACCTACTGCATATGAGATACTTGAAAGGGAGCGAGTGAGATACAATAGAATCTCCACACACTGTCTATACATGGTGTAATAAGGAATTGATGTATCCTTGCCATCCTCAAGGTGTACACTCGATAAAAAAGGTTAGTTATTGGCTTATAGTCAGTCATGTGAAAGTGAACTGAGATATCTCTCACATACTTGGAATGAGAAATTTTGATCCTTGAATAATTATGGTTGATTTATAGTCCAAGGAAGAAGTGTAATAGACACATATCTCTCATGGAAAAATTGTCATGGAAAGTGACTTTGATTGCAACAATGGATTAGGACGAACAACCCATGATTAGTAGATTATTTACATAGAACACAATGTTCAATAGAGAGTCAATTTTTCTTAGCATATATAAACAATTGGATGAGATTTACGTCGAACGAAATATTGAGAGAGTAAATAATAATCCATTTTTTCGTACCATTTTCTTGGTGATTATTTGAGGCCATATAGAGACTTCCTGAGTCAAAAAATTAAATATGAATTCCTTACATACCCTTGTAACTACTCTATGTGAATTTCCATCTTTGAGATCATTATGAAGAAATAAATTCTTCACATCCATGTGGTGAACCTCCCACCTTCTTGATGCTGTAATGGTAATAATTAATGGAATAGAGTCCATTTGGCCATTACAGAAAATGTTTCATCATAATTGATGCCATGAACATGTTGAAAGCCTTTGGGCATCAACCATGCTTTGTATCTCCTCACAAGTCCATTTTCTACTCTCTTTGTCACATAGGCCCACTTGCATTCGACATGATTATAACATGAAGGAAGCAAAAGCAAGTCCCAAGTTTGATTTTTAATGAGGGAGTTGTATTCCTTGTCCATAGTTGCTTCCCGAAAAGGATTTATTGCAAATTCTATGTAAGTTTGAGTGTCAGATCTTGGAGCCATGTAGAAATGAATGGGCATCACTAGTTTTTGTAGTGGTGAGTGCATGAGATGCATCTTCAAATTGAAATCTCATGGGAGGATCACCCATGAGATCACTCATGAGGTCCAATTTTTTTCAAAAAGTGATGGGGAATTTGAATCTTCGTATGCATGCTCATGATATTCTGAATCAACTTTAGAACTCAAATATGAAATTTTATTTGAATGACATGATGCATAATATTTTATATCTACTAAAGAAGGAAGCATAAAGGTTTATCCATGTTGTTCCTTAGATTCATGTGGAGGAATTTCTTCAAAGTAGACACTCTTCTCAATGAATAATTTTTTTTCTTGAAAGATTTATTATTTCATATCACTCTACACCATCTACATATCCAACAAAGTTGCATTATTTTCTTTTAGGCTCCAAAGCTTTCCTATTGTCTGCAGAATGTAGGTCCATACATGATATCCAAAAATGAAAAAATGTGTCTTTCGATTGCATGCCACTCCATGCTTCAAAAGGTGTTGTTCATATAATATATTTGTGAGGAGATCTGTTTTGTATGTTGGAAGTGCATTTGATTTCTTTAGCCCATAATTTGGAAGGAAGGTACCTTGCATGCAACATGTAACTGGCCATCTCTTTTAAGGATATGTTATTCCTCTCAACTACCCTGTTTTTCTACAGAGTGTAAGGAAATGTGTGCTGCAACTGTATGCTTGCATCATCACAAAAATGTTGGACACCCTTGTTGAGAGACTCCCCCCACTATTGTACAAGGTATCTTGATCATCTTTCTAGACTTCTTCTCTACATGTGCTTTGAAAATATTTAAATGCTCAAACACTTCAACTATGAGTTTGAGAAAATATACCCATATGTATCTCATGCAATCATCTACACATGTGAGTACATATATGGCTTTACTTATGGAAGGATATGGAATGGTTCATTAACATCACAATGACCAAGCTCCAAGGGAGAGAGGGTCGTCGATGCATGCCCCTTCTATTGTAGCTGCTACAACCCTCATCCAAAGTTTTGCCCATGATTTGATTTTGGAGCATGCCTTTAGTCCATAAGGACCTATCTTTCATTGTCGTCAAGCATTCCTTCTGATTATGAAGAATTATCTTTGCATGCAATGCTTGTGATGACTTGATTAAGTTGTTTTGATCTTAACTAAGCATTTTCTAACACAAGCCATTTCTTGCCTTGATCTTGCACCTATTGCTAGTATTCCCTCTTAGAACTGCACAATACAATGTCTCTAGAAACTGCGCTAGGCCTTGAGGATCAAAACTATGTAATCATTGAAAACATGCAGCCTTGAAGCACAAAAATTGTGCTGAGCTCTTTGCCTCTGTAAAAATACTGCACAATTCATTAAGGTAGTGAACTAAATAATCCCTTGTTGCTGGGAATTGTGCAATACCTTTTTTCAGTGTGAATGGGAGGTTTCCTAGAAAAAAGATAAGTTGTCATCCCTAGAAAATAGGGAATGCACAATTAATGTCTGACAAGTGGCACATAGTTGTGTTTTTTTATCCTAAGACAAGTGTCGATTTTTCCTTGATTTTAGGTATGCACATCATAAACCCTAATCTGACTAGATCTATATAATAGACACCTATAGAGATCATTTGCACACTCAAATTTGGAGCTTTAGATTTACCAATGAGATCAAGGAGCTTTCAACTTGGTTTGCGACGCTTTTTTGGGTAAGTTTTTCATGTGTCGCTTTTTCTTTTTTGAGTGTTATTTTTCTTGTTTATTTTCAAAGTAGATAGCGTTTTAACTTTTATTAGCTTGTAAAAGTGTTTTTATAGCCCGTCATTCACATTTTACAAGTGTTGCATCAACTTCTTGCTTTTTTCTACTAGCAGTTACCACTGCTAGGTCTTTTTGTACATGTGCGTTTTTCCTTTTGCATTCTTGTTTATGGAACTTATTTTTCATTGGTCTAACTTCCCTTTAACCCTATATACACTCCTTTTTTCCCCAACACTAAGATATGATGATTTTCTCTCTCCTTCTTGGGAATATCTATGCAATCATGACAAACTGTTACCCCTTCCCAACTATGCAATTCGCATCATCAATGATCAAGATTCATGCTGGGCCTATAATTCTATGTAATTTGTAGTCAGTGGCTTACCCAACTGCACATTACATAGTGCTAAGCCTCAAGCCTTAACCTTGTCCACTGAGACTGTGCAATGCACAGTCTCCTCCCTCAATCTGCCCAGCTAAGACTGCACATTACACAGTCTCAAGCATCGAGCTCCTTCCTTGTCGGTTGAGAATGTGCAGTGCACAATTCCTGAGCCCTCTTTGCCCCCTGGAGCCCAAAAACTACATAATTCTTCTCTCCAGTGTCTGAGTTGCCGCTTTATTCTTGATGAATGAATTGATTTGCTTGATCTGATTTGTCTCAGCCATAAGTGCATCTTGTGATATAGGTACTGCAACTTTTTCATATCTCTTTTATTAGTTGTCGTCATCATGCCTCCAAAGAGATCAACCTCAAAAGACACCACGAAGAGAAACACCAATGAAGTAGTTGAGAGTACCCCTGCCACCATGCCTGTTCTGTCAGACACTCAACTCTTCATTGAGAAATATTCAGATGTCACATGACACACAATAAAAGGTGTATTCACAGTTACTAGTTACAAAGCAGATCTTGAAGACATACAAGTTTACATAAATGTCTAGAGGCCATGCTTTCATAAGGTTGCACGCATGTATCCAACTTTCCCTTGTGCATATATCATCAAGTGGATCCTTCCGCACATTGATACAAAGAGCTTGATCCTCAGTAGTGTTAGTGGACATCATATCGATTCATATATGACCCATGAAATTCATCCCATGTATCAGTTTCCCACACCAGAAGCATACATGGATTTTCATTTCTATGCGGTCACCAGTTATTTGAGAACCAATGATGTTGTAAAATCCTGGGTGAAAGAGCCATCTAAGCTTTTCTAGAACAACGTCACATACAAGACCAAATCTCTGAGAAAAGTGTTACAATACTTGACTATTTTATGTTGTTTGGATCTATGGTCAAAAGAGTACAGAGACCTTTCCCGAAGGCTGGGCATATCTTTTGCATTCGATTGCCAACGAAGGAAAAATATTCAACTGGTCAGATTTGTTGGCCCAACAACTATTGATCGATGTAATCAATCCAAAAAATCCTCCAAAGGGCAAGTCGTCTAAATTCTATATTTATGCATACTTGTTGGAAAGGATATGTGCTTAGAATTATTTTCCTGGCATGAACTGGACTTGGACACCAAAGGAGCCTATTGTGCATATTTACTGCAATTGTTTTTAGAGAAAACTATAGAGGAGTCATGGAGAAGTTTATTGATAAATTCCTCTTAGTATTGTATTGTATGATCTTTGAGGAAGACCCACCTTGCATGTCCCCTGAGGCTATGGAAGTAGTAGAAAAATTTGTTGATTGGTCTACCTCACCTGATGGCACGTTTGGTGTTCAGAAGTCATCCGATTTGCTACTGAGGTATGCCACTGAAAAATTGGTCATGCATGAGTTTTCTTATCATATTTCCATAGGTTTATTAGGAGTCTTGTAAAGGAAGAAGAAAACACCTTGGCCCACTCTTCCTTTGTAGATCAGATCATACAAAATTAAGAATCTGAAAGCTACAGAGGCTGAAGGTAATGATTTTAAGAACTTATAGTTCGGCCTTATAGAGTACCACTTGTATGATCCCATAAATGTTTGAAAGCAACACTGTGTAAAGATAGATTTTATTTGGCCAAGTGAGACTTATTCTAAACCAGAAGAGGAAAATATCAGGAATTGTAATAATGCATCTAAGCCCCGTGCACCAACCTTTGCAGGTCCATCACATGTGACTCTAATGATGGAAGCCACTTCCGAAGAAAGAAAATCAAAGAAGGACAACCTAGGAAGCATAAAGTATAAAAGGAAGGTTGCAAATAGTCTAGTAGAGGACCAGAACCACAAATACAAAGAGAATGCAACTATCATTAAAGCGACCATGGGAGAAGACATAAAGAGGAAATAGAAGAGGGAAGAGGAAGAGTTAAAGAAGAAGGAAGAACAATAGTAGAAAGAAAGATAAGAAAGGAAAGCATAAAATAAGAGATGAGGATAAAAGAAGAGGAAGAAGCAATTCTGAAGCAACCAAAGAAGAGGAGAAAAATAAGATACTAGAAGTAGAAACCAAGCAACAAGAAGATAAAGAACTTTCCCGAGAGATTGCAGACTTGATAGTGATTCAAGACATGAAGGTAGAGACAAAGCAGCAAAATCAAGATGTTGATCTCATGCCATGTATACAACAGATCACCACTTAGTCTCCTCCTCCTTCCATAGAAGTGCAAGCTCAAGATGATGAAGGAGAAATTGCTCCTCTTGCTAAAGGTATGGTTATGGATATTTGCAACTTAAATTACAATGAGCTTCAGAAGAATATTGTTCAATCTAGAAAGAAAAACTTTCGAATGATCTCACACATCATGCTTTTATCAAGAAAAAGGTGATTGTGATGGACACTAGGAAGAAACTTGAAGATATTTTTGCAACCAACTTGGCCTTCACAAGAGAATCCAAGTCAAAAAAAGAGAGTATTTGATGGATGATAATAGACAAATGGAAAAGAACTTAGAGGTTGCAAGGCAACAAAATGAACATCCTTAGATATAGGTTCAGAAAGTAGCTCCTGCACAGGTGTAATTAGAAGAACTTAAGGGAACTATACTTGGTGAAGTATTGGCATTGGGAGAAACCGTGAGGAACCTCTATGAGAACTTAGTCACAGTGCACAAAGCAGTTGTTCCCTTGCATGACATGCAACATAAATCAAGAGAGAATGAAAAATCTCTCAAGGTTGTTCACAGAACTAGCATTGCAGTGCATGAGTGGGGAATGAATTATAGAGGTGCACCATATGAGTTGGTAAAGAAGACAAGGAAACAAGATGAGTTGGAAAAAGCTGAAGTACGGATGCTTATACAAAGCAACAAACATCTTGACATATTCATTACCAATATTTTTTCCTCTTTTGCACGTTTGTATAACAATGTGGATTCTATAGTGAAGTCTCACAAGATCCCTACAATCGACACAATCACTCAAGCTAAAGGCAAAAATAAGGTAAGAAAGGAAGTTGAAGAATACTTGGACTAGTTCATGCAGATTTCTACCAAATGGGACCTAGAGTTCAACATACATGATATGCAGAAGTATATTGGTGGCCCTGCCAAGATCAACACCATGTTGTTCTTGTTGAAGAAGGAAAGACAAACTGGCTCCAAGATAGTATACCCAGATGCGATGGAGGCTAGAGTTCACTTTCATCCTATTCCCATCGTAAAGTTTGAGGGATTCATCGTGCAATACAAAGCTTGGAATTATTATTTAACCAAAGATCTACAAGTGGAAGTTTTTGATCTAGAGCTTCCCCAAACTCAATCTTGACATGTTGTTTTGTCTTATTGTGCTTGTTTTATTAGACTCTACCCAATTTTGTCCTATATCGGTATTTGTAATATTGTATTTGAAATAAATTTGTAAGTGGCAGTCCAAGTGTCAATTGTGGAATATGAAAGGTCACTAGTTAGAAAAAAGACAAAGGAAGTCAAAGAGTCATGAGGGACGTCTAAAGGTCACAAAGGAAGATGGATATCCATCTCATATTTTATAAATATACCCTCATAACTCATGTAACAGAATTTTGGCTTAGGATCAAAAGCTTTAGAGTATTGTTGAGGGCATTGGATTCTCCTTTAGCATAGAAGGATTACCTTTCTTTGGAGAAGCAAGTGTTGGCTGCATGTTCCACTAATGGGGCTAGTGTCTTGTCAATTGTAAATGTATGTATATAATTTTTGCTTTAATAAAATCTCCAAGATGACATGTCTCCATGCATATGTCGTGGGTGTAATAAGAATATCCTTGTTATGTTTGCAATATGTGATATTTCATTTACGCTAACGCTTATGATCTATTTATTTTTCCTTAGTATAAATCGTTTTGAATGCGTGTTGTTATGTCATTTCAATCATGGCTATCTTGTGAACTATTTTTAAGGTTACCTTATGATTCTTTTACTGCTCATGTGCCCCTTTTAATCTAAGAAATATTACATGCTTCTAAGGTGCCCACTCTCTTTTCCTTTGATGTGATGGAACTTCTCATGCATTACACTTGGCACTTCACAAATTCATACACTTGTTTCCGCCAAAGTCACATATACATCATTCTATGTGGTTATTGCAGCCAAGGCACACTATTAAAACCCACTACTTTGGCAACCAATTGTATTTTGGTTGGGGCTCCTATGCCAAACAATGTGGGGCCTGATTGGGACTTCACATCGAGGAGACCCCCTGCCCTATTGGCGGCTTCCAACAATGTCAACGAGTTTTAGGTGCTAGAAGGAGGGCTGAATGAAAAACTGAGCTTGTGAAGTCTATATCAACCTTTCTTGTCCTTTAATGTCTTCCCAAATCTTAACCCCAACATGCTTTTCCAGAGCTGCAAATATAAAAGTTCCCTCGGTGATAATTCAAGACTTGTTGAATTTGAAATTTGATGGCGGGGCTGGAATAACCATTCTTGAACACACCACTCATTTTCTTGAATTTTTCACCTATTATGAAATTGATTTTGATGATACTTATTACAGGTTGTCCTTCCTTGATCAGATTATGGATTAGGGGCAAAATTTTTGCTAAAAATAAAAGTGCTCGGAATCACTCAAAACCTAAATGATCTCGTCTATCTCGGTGATATGATCCCAACGGAAATTGTTTCACTAAAAATGGAGTTCGGATGAGAAAGTTAGAGCCTGTTGTTCGTTTTGTCAAACATGCAAAATTTTGTGACTCAGATGCTAACTAGGCATCTATATAGCCCAATAAGCAAAAAGAATATTCTAGGGGATATTCCCAGAATATTCCGACATATGGCTCAATTATATTGTGATAAGTGTGTGTATGTAATTAGTCAAAGTGCATTTGGTAGACCAATGAGGGGCTGACACGTGGCAAGCTCAGAGGCCGCCACATGCCCTCTCAAAGGTCGGATAAAATTTCATTGGAGGTTGGCGAAGTTGAACCTGCGACCTCGCCCGCACAAGCACCAAGCATTACCACTATGCCGCCACCAAGTTTCTTAACATACAACAGGCGCATATTATATTTGAAGTTTAACATGTGGCAGGTTGGGGGAAGAGAGGGCCAACCCCCTCCCATGTGACCTTACACCAAAACCAAAGGCCAATGCTAATTGCTAATAGCACATTTAATATGCTAAAAGAAGTTTAATATTAATTAATCCTTTCTTATCCATTAAATAAGGTGGGATTAAGTTGGCAGATCTTTTGGCGGGTCTGACAAATTCGGCCTTACTCCAAATTTGGCAGAGCTAACTGGAGTTTCTCCAATTTAGTAGAGATTTCCTAGGAGAAACTGAAGAGGCCATAAATTTGGTAGTTTTCGCCCAATTTTGGCTAAGAAAGAGTCATTCCTAGATGATTTGGATGCTCTGAACATAATGGAACATGTAGGGGCAGAAAAGCACCTATGTATGTATTTTTTATTTTTATTTATTTTTATTTATTTTTATTATTTATTTATTTTTTTTTATGTTTAAATTTAAGCGTAGGGCCACCAAGAGAGGAGGTCAAGCCTAGATCAATTGAAGTCCAATTATAGAGCTTGGAGAGTCATTTTTTGTGTTTTTGGATCTTCATAATCCAATGGAGCAGGTTGCAAAGCCATTGGAGCACTACAGGTGCATGTAATCAAATAATTTACCATTAATCCAAAGAGGGCCTAGCCATTGAAGCAGGTCCAAGGAGATGTAGCCCATGAGGGGTGAACTCCTTTATCAACTTTGTGTTATGAGTTTATTGTGTTTTATTTCTCTATAATTTAGTTGCTGTATATCTTTTTTAAACAACTAATTAACATCGTAAATTGCTCATAAAAGACACTTAATACTTGACACATAAATCCTCACATTTTGGTTAATTTGAGATGATCCTAAACACATTTTTTAATATTGATGAGGGAGATTTCATAACATTAACATGTTTTCCCAACATTTCAGATCAGTCCTTACATTCGAAGCCGATGGTAAACAATGGTGTTACACATTGCCGACCACTTCCATTCACTCTTTCAAACATCTTGTTAAGGAGCTTCATTGCGCCTGTGATAGGTATGACTATGAAACCATTTATAAGAAAATCACTCGTCTAAGAAACAATCCTGATGAATCTCTACAAAATTTTCATGATTGTTTTATTCATTTAAGTTATGAATTTTCTGAGGATGATATTGATTGGAATTTTATGAAAGACAAAATTGATTATCTTTTTCACATTTCATTGAATCCATTTGAATATGAATCTTTTGAAAGTATCCCAACATTTACTGGTCATGGAGCTCTTAAATATGTGAAATAAGAAGTTATTGTTCCAAGCAAATCTTTGTCTTCTCCTCATCAAACAACTCCATACACACATGTTGAGGTTGGAGAACCTGAAAGTGAATCTGTTAATCAACCATCATCTTCTCTTGCCCTACATGTTCAAAATTCGAATACAAGTTTCAATTGTGAATCTGATTCGAACAATGATATTCTTTCTTCTCATTCTCCATCTGTCAATTCCTTTGATCCTCCTAATTTTGATTTGTCACACTAACCTTTTATAATTGCTTCTCCCAATTTTCAAGAGGATCAAGTTCAAGATGGAGTCAATGATATCCAAGAAACTTGTGATATATTTCATAATGACTATGTGTGGGATTCCAATTCTGAACAAGTATCTGCAATGAAAGATGTTTTTTCCTCTAATCTCTCAAATTCTATCTCACCTCTCCCTCATTATCCTGACATTTTCCATGAGCTTGTCACAACTATCACATCTTTGAATGAATCAGTATTTGAGGATGTCAATTATGATTGTGGCTAGGAATGGTGGAATGCAAATTTTGCATCTGAGTAGGGTGAAGAATTGCGATCTCTCTCATCCATCATTTTATCAATCTAAAGAAAGAGAGAGTGAAATTTCTTGTTTTCATTCAACTTCTTTCTAAGATTCATCAGATCATGAGAATTCCTTTCTTTGTGATGAAGAAAATTCTACTAATGGATGCCTTGATATATTAATTGATTGATTTAATGAATATGTATCTTAAACTATTGATTATTCCAAGTCACTGGTCTTTGATGATTTATCTTCTGATGTCTTGGAACTACCTCAAGCTGTCAAGACACTTCAGCCTACATTGATGGTTATATTAGGTTCTCGCAGTCTTGATGTTAGTCCTAAGCATGATATGGTTGATTCTCTTGCTCGAAAGAACCCTCATTAGATGATCACGAAAGTTGAAAATCAATCTATCTCTACATCTTTGGATTCTTTACCTATTTTTCATGATCCTATTGCTTAATGGTTGGAGGAATCCTACATGGCAAGCACATTTGTGAAATGAAAGTTTTTCACCTTCTTTATGTTTGCAAAGTTTGAAAGTTCATAAGAATGTTTTGACATGATAGGTTTTTGTGATGTGTACAGTCATCAAGGTGCATTAAAAATTTGTTTAGAATATTATTTCTTATTATATTTTTTTGCTCACACTTTCTATCTTCTAATTTTAGAGCAAGTCACGTCTTATCTTTCTTGTTGCATGTTGTTATTGATGATATTTCTTAATGTTGATTCCCTCGCCCATATAGTCCAGGAAATAATTCGGTGGTTACATTGGAAGTGTTAGGGTCCTATAAATATAGGTAATTATAATTTGTGTCTAGTTATTTGTTTTGGGAATTCGCTTGTCAAGTTTAGCCTGTGAGTCACTAGGTGCCATAGCCTAAAGATTTAATTGTCAAAGAAGCTATTTAGTCCCTGAAGTCCTTTGATCAAACCAGTCTAATATTGGGAAGGATTTTTGCTTGTCAAGATTCTATAAATTATCTAGAAAGTATTTTCAAAATAAAGTAATCAAAAGCAGCTTTCCAATGAGCTACAGAACTCCCTAAATTGACTTCTAGGTCAAAAGTTTGAGAAATTTGAAGTTCCTATTTCAAAACTCACAAAACAAAGGAAATAGGCTAAGTATTGATCTCGGATCCTGCAGATCAGAGGTTGCGAGAGGAAACTAGTGCAGGTAGGAGAAAAACTCTGATTAGCGATCGTCAATATCACTAATCGGTGATTAGAGGTTCCAAATCCTGCATCCTAGAGTTTTATGGTTAGTCGGCAGTCGACAGGGTCCAATCAACATATCACATCACAAATCGCAGGTTAGAGGACTTGTGATATCACATATCGGTAGTTAACGATTCGCAAAGGGTGGCAGGGTGGTCACATATCAAAAGTGCCAATATGTGAATAAAAAGCCGGGAATGGGCTTATATTGTTAAAGTGTCAGGAAGGGACTGAAACAAATTAACAAAGGAAATGCTCACAAAACCAAGCCAGGCGCGACCTTTTCTCTCTCCTACCAAATGGACATGTTGCAACAAAATATTGGATCTGATAATGTCCAGAGGGCAATCAATCATTGAATCCTATAAGGGACACGTGGCAGTCAGTGATTGGTTCCGATATGATTCACGTGGTGGCTAACATCACCATGACATGACATACAATGGACACGTGGCAGCGAGATTCAACATTTTCAGGGTCTCAAAGGGTCTCAAAGGTTGACACATGGGAAGGTTGATATCATGGGTTGGAGATCAGAAATTGAAGGTGAAGGCGTGTTGTGCATTATAATGGAATGGCTGGTTGTTTTTCTCTGTTTGAGGGGCTCCAATAAGGAGGATATAATGTGGTCACGTGACAAACCAAAGGACCGGGCGCTAAATAGAAAAGGTGATCAATGTTCACAATCGGCGAAAATGAAATGTGTGCACCAAATGAAACCACCAATTATAAATCCCCTGGAGAGGATCTACGATGTGGGGGCTAAATGACAGTTATAAATACTCCAAAGAATCATGTGCTATTAACACAAGGACCTAGTCCCATATGCTATGGTCCCATGCAACACAGTATTATAAAGAATCGGCCCCCTTCCTAGCAAATGAACATGCAAAGTAGCTTTGTCCCTGAGTTTTCACCTGAGATCTAGGGGCTAGATTGACTGGATATTTCACACCCCACATAATATAAAGTGTCACACAATGAAAACCTCTGATTGAAAGTTCCGATATCGGGTTTGGCACATGTTTTTTCGGTTTAAAGGGCTTAGGCGCCAAAACAATTTATAAAGGAAAAAACAGTCTTGAAAAAAAATAAAAGCCTTAACACCTTAAGTCATAGCATTAGGCCACATCCCTTGGTCCTATGTGAAGAAAGACAGGAAAGGGATAAACACAAAAGGGCCAAGAGAAAATTGAATTTCACTGTCATTTTAGTGTTTCTTAAGTAAATTTCTGATGAGGAAAAAGCTTCAAAATAACATAACAACGATATTACAAGGTTTAACGGCTCCCATAATGAAATAATTTGAAGTGTTCGAGCATGAATAGATTGACAACTATTGAATCTTGAGAAAGGAGAAACATAATGATTTGTATGGATAGTGCTGCGAAAACAATTACAACCACTTATATTTTGAGAAAGAGGATCAATATTGAAAAACTAATTTCCTATTGTTAAGGCTCAAAGTTTTCAGTGAAAACGAATGAGAAAGAAGTAGTTGCAGAGAGACCTATTTTGATAAGAATAAATGCTTAATTCGTAGAAGGACTTGCTCTACTTTCAAGGAAGCAGTTCACTAGCCTTCTGTTGCATGGGAAAAAGCAGATTTGTTATAACTATTCTATGACATACAAAATCTCTTAGATCATCTTTACATTCATGAGTTCGAGAGATGTTTAATTTATCTCTGTTTATGTGATTAAGTCATAGCTATTATTTTGCATAATTTCTATGTTAAGCATTATTTGAACAATTTTTGAATATGTAGTAAGGTTTGGAACTTGTATGAAGAAAGGTTTTTACATTGATGTAAGCAGGGCATTGTACCGAAAGGGATCAATTTATAGTAATATAGAGAGCTTTGTTTCGAGATTCCCGTGTCAAGTAATTGGTGATGTACTTTCTCTTGTGAAATTGTTTATTCTCTCAGTTTTCCATATGTTTTCTATCTTTATTGTTTCAAAAAGATTAAGGGCCGGATTTTCTTAATTGTACTATGCTCTGGCTTGTAAACAATATCAATATTTTCTGTCTGATGTGAGATGTAGAATTCATCTCAGTATGCTCTATATTTAATTGAATCTAAATCATATTCATCCTCTTCACTCCATATATGCTCTATAAGATCCCAAATTTTTCCTATCCTGCCCTGTTACAATTGCTTTGTTATTTGTGCTTGATTACGTACAATTTTATGACTCCATGCCCATTGGAATTTCCTTGCACTTTTCAACCAAACCTTTGAAAAATCCCACCTCAAGCTTTCATAACTAGCCTATATCTTGATCAAAAAGTTAAATCATATATAGAGGTCCCTATGTGAAGCTAGAAGAGCTAGATCCCAGCTTGTAAAGTGGTTTTGTGGTTACCTTTGGGTTTCTCTCCTCACCCTAGGGAAATTACAAAGTGATAAAATTCTAGCGGCCATACTGGGGAAGAAAGGTTTCATCTTCCCCAGGAAAGACTATCAAGTTTCATATCTGGTTACTAATGGTGGAAAACAGTCACACATATGAAGGGTGAAACATTCACCTGGTGAATCCAAAGAGTTTCAAGTTGATCTAAAGAATCCACTGGCAGTAGGATCCATAAATAAAGATGAGTTCTCAGTCTAGAAGGTATGCTCCTATCCATTGCATTCATATTCCAAACTTTCCAAATCTCATGCGTGGTGTAAGTTGGAAGACTTATTTACCTAGTTTCAAAGATAAAATAGGAGATGATGTTGCTTTGCATCTGATTAGGTTTCATATGCACATTCGTAAGTTTAAAGTTAAATTTCATGAAGATTGTCTGATGAAGATGTTCATGGTGTCCTTGGGGGGAAATGTAGAATCATGGTATGAAAGCTTGCCAAATAATTGTTTATATTCTCTTAGATATTTTCATACAGTGTTTTATGAGAGATCTAAAGAATATCATCCTTCCTTGTCATTGGTCAAATATTGTTGCACACATTTTGACAATTTTATTAAGGATTTGGAAAATTATTATGAGGATGATCAGCTTATGGATGAAGAGATTATAGAGGCCTTTCATGAGAGACCTTTCAACCATGAAGAATATGTAGAAGTTGGCTGCTATGGCACTCAAGCAAATTTTCAGCAAGTAGTTATTTCTCCCATGGTTGAAAATGAAACAAATCTACATTCCAATGACTTACTTTTTCCTAAACTTGTTGATGACATTTCACGTCCTTTATATATTTTAGGATAAAAAGAGAATAATCAACCTAGTTGTAATGAAGAAACAAAGGTTAGAGATGATAGTCGTATTCCACTCTCCGAGTTTAATAAACATTTACAACTGTCTTGTGAATCTTTATGCGATCAAACACATGAGAGGTGTTATATTCTAGTTTTTGAGACTGATTATAGTTTGCAGCAAACTTTTCAGATTTTCATGAGTTTTTAATTTAGGATTTTTTTTTTTGAAAATCAAAATTCTGAGTTTTCTAGCATAGGAACTCAAGAAAGTCATGATTCATCCATTATTTTACAATAATATGTAGCGTGTTTGTTCCTTTAAGCTTAATGTAGAAATTTCTGAAGAGTAGATTCATGAAGCCACATGCACAAAGATCCTTATCAATGAAATTATTTAGGATAATTATGAAGAAGAGCAAGTTGTTCTAGAGCCTGTGGGTGTAGACTTTCTTGTTATTCAGGATATGGCTGCCTCAATTGAAGATCTACCTCTAGATTCAGATAATGAAGAGTTTGCTGGAGAAGAACATTTTGTCCCAGATCCTATGAATGTATACATTATTCTGTGAATAGGTTGGATGCCTCAATTGAAGAGGGGAATATTGGTGAACTTAGTGCTCCCATTTCTCTAGAATAGAGTCCTCTTACCGATCATCAGGTGAAGGTAACCAATCATGTTTCTGAATATTATTTTGTTTCCCTCTTGAAACCATCAAAAGAATATTATTGTCATCCCATGGCCAATGTGTTACAAGGTTTGTGGAGTCTTGTACTCTTTACCAATCTCAATTTTCAGAGTCAGTTGAATCCTGAGTTGCCATTATTTTTTTTCTTCTGTCTTCTCAAGGCAACTATGAGTAGAACTCATTCAAGTAGCCATTTTCCTGACTGGCTATATTAGAGAGAAGAGATCACCTAGTTTATATATTTTTAATAGGTGTGGAAAATTATCATCATTTCCCAAGAGAGAAGGCTATTGATCTAAGGTGTTATTGACACCTCACAAGGAGGATGCCATTACCATTAGAGCCAATGTTAGTGTCCTATAAATATAGGTAATTATAATATATTTCTAGTTATTTATTTTTGGAATTCACTTGTCAAGTTTAGCATATGAGTGACTAGGTGTCATAGCCTAAAGCTTTAATTGTCAAATATGTTATATAGTCCTTGAAGTCCTTTGATCAAACCAGTCTAAGGTTGGGAAGGAGTTTTTCTTGTCAGGCTTCTACAAATGATATAGCAATTATTTTCATAATAAATTACTCAGAAGCAACTTTCCAAGAGCTACAAAACTCCCTAAACTGACTTCCAGGTCAAAAGTTAGAGCAAGTTGAAGTTCCTATTTCAAAAATCTCAAAACAAAGGAAATATGCTAAGTATTGATCCCGGATCTCGTAGACCGGAGGTTGGGAGAGGCAAGTAGTGTAGGTAGGAGAAAAACACTGATTAACAATCGCCGATATCGCTAATTGGCGATTGGAGGTTCTGAATCCTGCATCCTAGAGGTTTATGGCTAGTCAGCAGTTAGTGGGGTCCAATCGACATAGTAGATCATAAGTAACAGGTTACAGGACTTGCAATATCACATATCAACAATTGATGATTCGCAAAGGGTGGAAGGGTGGTCACATATCAAAAGTGTCGATATTGGATTGCTGATTTGCGAATAAAACACCAGGAATGTTCTTACAATGTTAAAGTGTCGGGAAGGGCCTAAAACAAATTAAAAAAGGAAATACTTGCAAAACCAGGCCAGGTAAGGCCTTTTCTCTCTCTTCCCAAAGGGATGTGTGGTAGCAAAATATTGGATCCGATAAAGGCCACGGGGCAGTCAATCATTGGATTTGATAAGGGACGCATGGCAGTCAACGATTGGTTTTGATATGGCCCACGTGGCGGTTGTGTAGGAATTTATAGGGTAAGTTCCTCAGAAAGAACACCAAAAGGACACCACTCACAACCAGATCTCAAATCAATACACCAGTATTTTTGACATGGTTAAAACCCTCAAAGAGGGAAACAGTCCACGGCCTGAGCCAACGTGGCCACTTCAAGAAATTTATTAATCAAAGAATGAAAATTTACATAAGCTTTCTCTCATAGATGGATTACCCGAACAATGACCCTCATGCGCTTTAAATAGAACTCATGGACCAATTGGGTGTCAAGCCACGGATCAAGTGTCGGTAATACCGAGGAGAGAGTGAACCGCCGGATCACTATATATCTTGACCGTCGGATTGTAAGTTACAAAATGTACAACGGTAAAGAAACACACTTTACCTAACTCTATACTAGACCAAGTTGAACTTAACTATTTCCTATGTGTCGGAATATCCTAACATCCCCCCTTAAGAACAACTTGGGATAGGATTGAAGGATTTACAAATATGTCACAATAGGAGAAGGAAGGAGGCACTAGAGCCTATCCCCCCTTAGTGACAACTTCCTGAACTCCAAGCATATATCGAAGTTTAGTGAACTTCGCCTCTGTGAGAGCCTTTGTGAAGATGTCTGCAACCTGATCATCTGTTGAACAATATTGCACTTCAAGAACATGGTCATGAATGAGCTTTCTGATGAAGTGCATGTGAGGTTCAATGTGTTTGCTGCGCTGATGCTGAACTGGATCTTTGCAAAGCTGAATGGCACTTTGATTATCACACCAAAGTGTAGTCGGATGCTGCTGCTCAAAGCCAAAATCTGATAGGATCTGACGAAGCCACAAGGCTTCCTTACTAGCTTCCACGGCACCACGATACTCTGCTTCTGCTGACGAAAGAGAAATGGCAGCCTGTTTCTTAAAAGCCCATGTAATAGGTCCTGAACCAAGAGTGAAGACATAACCGGCAGTAGACTTCCGATCATCAGGGTCACCAGCCCAATCAGAATCAGTGAAACCAACTAATAGAGGAGCGGCTTTGGCACTGTAATGAATCCCAAACTGTACTGTACCTCGAACATAACGAAGTATTCTTTTAGCTGCTTTCCAATGACTTTCACGGGGGTTTTGCATAAAACGAGCAACAAGGCCAACAGCAAAGGAAAGGTCAGGACGAGTATGGTTTAAATACAAGAGTTTTCCTACAAGTTGACGGTATAAGGTAGCATCAACTTCAGGAGAAGTACAAGAGACTGAAAGTTTGACTCCAGACTGAAAGGGAGAAGGAGCTGGCTTACAATCTTCCATGTGAAAATTACGAAGAATATCACAAGCATACTTGGACTGGGAAAGGGAAATACCCTCCTTGGATTGCAAGACTTGAAGACCGAGAAAATAGTGTAAGTGTCCTAAGTCTGTCATTTCAAATTTCTTTTTAAGGTTGGACTTCACATGGTTTATAAGGTTGGGATCACTACCAGTAAGAATAAGATCATCAACATAAAGAACAAGGACGATAAGAGAGTTGCCCACTTTCTTGGTGTAGACAGTATTGTCAGAATAACACCTAGAAAAGCCAGATTCTAAAAGAAAGCTATCCATTTTGGCATACCAAGCCCGAGGAGCTTGCTTGAGACCATAAAAAGATTTCTTAAGTCGACATACAAGGCTGGAGTCTGTTTGGATGAAGCCAATGGTTTGTTCCATATAGATTTCTTCATGCAAGTCCCCATGCAAGAAGGCAGATTTAACATCCATCTGATGGACTTCCCATTTTAAAGAGGCAGCAAGGGAAAGAACAAGGCGGATAGAGTTCATTTTGGCAACAGGGGAGAAGGTTTCAGTGTAGTCAATGCCTTCAACCTGTGAAAAGCCCTTAGCAACCAGACGAGCTTTATGTTTATCAACTTTCCCATCTGGTCCATACTTGGTTCTGTAAACCCATTTACATCTAACAAGTTTGCGTCCCTTTGGTAGAGGAACAAGATCCCATGTATCATTTGGCAACAATGAATGATATTCTTCATTCATAGCTACTTCCCAATGTGGATGGCCTGAAGCTTCTGCAAAAGTGTCAGGATCATGATTTACTGGAGCTTGAGCCAGTAAAGAAGAGGCTCTTTCAAACTGAGAACGTGTACGGCGCTGATCTGTAGGATCAACGGCAAGATCACATGCTGCATCCCGAGTAGCACGGACCCATCTTGGAAGTTGAGGATCCTGAGAAGGTGGGGGAGGATTGTCATCCTCACTTTCATCATCTGAAGAAGAAATGTTTTCAAAAGTGGAAGAGATAGGAAGAGGTGGCACATCCGCCGAACTAGGCTCGCGGGCCGATTTATTTTCATCAAATTTTACATCTCTTCTAATGATAACATTTTTGGACTTAAATGGAATAAGTCTATAACCTTTTACATCTTCAGAATATCCAACAAAAGTACATTTCTCACTCTTAGGTTCTAAAGCTTTATGCTTTTCATCTGGAATATGGGCCCATGCTTCACTTCCAAAAATAAGAAAGTGACTTACATCTGGTTTAATGGAACTCCAAGCTTCTTCTGGAGTGATATTCTTTAGAACCTTAGTAGGAGTGCGATTTATTATATAATTTGCACAATTAATTGCTTCGGCCCAAAAACTAAGACTTAGTCCTTTAGATTGCAGCATACAATTAGCCATTTCCTTTAAGGTGCGATTTTTCCTTTCAGCTACACCATTTTGTTGTGGAGTGTATGGAACAGTATGTTGCATTTGAATTCCATTTTCGGTGCAAAAGTTGATGAATGTGTTTTTTACATATTCTCCACCATTATCAGTTCTTAGCTTAAGAATTTGATGTCCAGATTGTTTTTCAACAAAGGCTTTGAAGGCCAAAAATGTGTTAAATACTTCGCTCTTGAGTTTTAAGAAGTATACCCAAGTGCGTCTGGAGAAATCATCAATGAAAGTTAAGAAATACTTGCAACCAGAGAATGAAGCAACAGGAAGTGGACCACATAAATCACTATGCACAAGCTGTAAAGGGGCTGAGGCGTGCCAAGAGGCACTTTTGTCAAAACTGTCCCGATGATGTTTTCCGAGTACACATCCGGAACAAACACCATCTCTGCAAGATACCATAGGAAGACCTGTCACCATATTTTCTTTACATAGATGCTGAAGGGAGCGATAGTTTAAGTGACCAAATCGCTCATGCCAAAGTTTGCTCACTTCATCATTATGAGCAACAAATACTGAGGGAAGATTTGATGACCCAAAGTTGTGAAACTTATACAACCTTGTGGAATCATCAGCAATACCAGTAGCTAGAATCTGTTTAGGATCTCTTAGATCCTTGATTACAACATCATGAGGTGAAAATTCAACAATTTTACCTTCACCTTAATGAGTTATCTGATATACAGATAGAAGGTTGCTGGATAAGGTTGGAACACATAATACATCATTAAACTGACCATTGTCTAGATGAAAAGTTCCAGTCCCTAGAACATTAAGAGATCTATCATCACCAACATATATATTTTTGGTGTTACAATCATGTAAAGAAGAAAACATGGCTTTGTTTTTGGCCATGTGATAAGAGGCTTCAGAATCAATGAGCCACTCATGAGAATGAGAAGAAGAAGATACATTTAATGCATAACCAGACTGAGATGATTGACAACGACATGCAGAAAGTGCTATTCCTGAAGATGAAGTTGAAGTTGAAGTAGAAGAATGCTCCACATGGATGTTATGTTTCTTCATTGCGGCTTCCAAGGCTTCCATCTTCTTAAAGCATTTAGATTCTAAGTGGCCATCTCGATTACAAAAAGTTACAATGTCTATCAGTCTTCTTCCATTTGTTTTTATTGGTCTTATCATTTTGTTGAAATGATCTTTCATTTTGAGACTGAGTTTGCTTAGGACCCTTGTTTGGTTTAGGACCATTCTTTTTAGGATATGACTTCTTAGGATTCTTTAAATTTGGTTGCTGCTGGGCGGCTAACGCTTCCTTGGAAGAGTTTCCAAGATTAAGAAGACCAAGGTGTAAGAGTTTTTCTTGTTCTCTTATTAAAGAATCACAAAAAGAGTCAAAGGAAGGGGCCTTGTAGTCTTTTCCTTGACAAATAAAAGCTTCCCTTGTAGAATGGAAGGTGGAAACAAATACAGAGTAGGCTGGTCCCAACTTAGTAAGGATGGAATAAATAAGGTTACTGTCTTCTTTCTTAACCTTAACACCTTCCACAAGATATCTAAGGGTCTTGAATTGGACAAGAAATCTTCAATGCAAGAAAAATTATTAGGATCCAATGTAAGCAACTCATTTTCAAGTTGATGGGCTCTAATTTCATTTTTAATACCAAAAACTTTAGTGATTT
>APFE030358324.1:3048-30589 GCA_000404065.3 Pinus taeda | reverse complement strand
AACACGAATATGCAAAGAAAAACGAACCTTACGGCTCGAAGTTAGCTTTAGCCGGAAACTAAATATTTTTTTCAATGTTTCTGATTTTCCAAGATCACACTAAGGTGCAGGGAAAAGAGCATACGCATGAGAAAAGAAACTTCCTTTCTGTTTCTGATTTGCCCAGATCGCACAGAGTCACAGGGCAAAGAGCATACGCAGAAATGAAAGGTATAGATCCGGTAATAAAAAAGCTAAATAAACAAAAACCGAAATAACCAGAGAGAAAATAACAGTAAATTGCAGATAAACACTGTATACCTCCAGATCTTAAAAATGACGCAGATAGGGCTACCGGGAACCTTTTCGCGTAAAACGAAAGGGGTTCCTCACTGGAACCGATGCTACGAACACAACAGAGCAGTCCTCTCGGCCCGAAAGCAGTTAGAAATAGTAGATCTAGGAAACGACAACCGCATGCAGTTCTACCGGCTTCAAATTTGGATCACCAACGGACGCGGCCCTCAAATAGCTCTGATACCATGTAGGAATTTACAGGGTAAGTTCCTCAGACAGAACACCAAAAGGGAACCGCTCACAAACAGATCACAGATCAATACACCAGTAGTTTGACGTGGTTAAAACCCTCAGAGAGGGAAACAGTCCACGGCCTGCGCCAACGTGGCTACTACAGGCAATTTATTAATAAAAAAAATGAAAATTTACATAAGCTTCTCTCATGCACGGCTAACCTACAAATGACCCTCCATGCGCTTTAAATAGAATTCATGGACCAATCGGGTGTCAAGCCACGGATCAAGTGTCGGTAATACCGAGGAGAGAATGAACCGTCGGATCACTACATATCGTGACCGTAAGATTGTAAGTTACAAAATGTACAACGGTAAAGAAACACACTTTACCTAACTCTATACCTAACTCTATACTAGACCAAGTTGAACTTAACTATTTCCTATGTGTCGAAATATCCTAACAAAAAGAATCAATAATAGAAAACTACCAAAATAGGAAAATTATGTTGTGAGCCAATGGAATAGGTTGGGGGGCATCAATATCCACTTGGATCAAAAAATATTCTAGAGAGAGAAAGGAGCATGATTAGTAATGCCAATTTGTAGCAAGAGTTATGAAGTGTTCATCGCTACTTTATGAGTCACTATTAGTTGCCAAAGTTTGTAAAAAACCTGAAGAGTTATGGACAGATCATCCTTTTGATTACTTAGATTTAAAAATATTTTGTTATAAAACTTATGATGTTACTCCTAAAAAAAGCATTCTAAGTCAAACCCTAGATCAAAGAAGTATATTTTTTATTGGTTATGATGATGTAATTAAAGGATATAGATTGTGGGAACATTTTCCCACAAAATCATCATCAGCAAAGGTGTAGTATTTGATGAATCCCCTTTCATAATAGCACACAGTGTAGAAGTTGAAGCGCATCATGAAATTTAGTTAAAGACTCAACCATCAACAATAACAATGGAGCAAGAAAAAGCTTCCAAAGAAGAAGAATATAAGGATACATATATTATAAAGGGAAGTGTGGAAGCATCACAACCAACATTAAGGAGATTTACATGGGACATAAATCCCCCTAAGAAGTATGAGAATTATGTCTCACCTATTGCTTTGATTAGTAATTTCATCCTTCATTAGTTTGATGCCATAAATGGAGTATAATTGCAAATGCACTATAGTGTTCATATGAAGAGATGTTAGATTATTTTGATGATAACATGCAAAAATATACCATTAACTAAACATTGATTATTAAACAAATATATTAATTAAAATTAAGTTATTCTTTTAAATTTTAATAGTAAAAGGTTTTGCATTAACCAACATCAATGTTGTAGTTAATATATCACTTACTATTATTTATTGATTTCCCTTTCATATTTTTTAATCATTTATAGTTTTTGAAATATTCATGCTATTTTTGTAAAGATTATATATAAGGCAATTTTCTTGGTTTGAAATTTTAAATTTTAAAAACATCATATGTTTTTGAAGTTTATTTGAATTCTCACATTTTAAATTTAATATTTCTTCAAAATAAATAATTATTATATTCAGATTTACTTAACAAAAATACCATATTTATAAAAAATAATAATTCTAAAAAATTAACTTAACAATTACAAAATAATAAAAATAATCCTAAGTTGTTAGTTAATGTTGATATATTATATAAATTGGAAAGCCCTGAAATTTTGCATAACTCATTAAGGTTCTTTAAGGAAATATTATATCAATAAATTGGAATTGTAATATTAACATATTTTCAGGGATAAAAGATTTCATGCATTGTAACCAAGAATCTGATGCGAGTTCATTGGCTGCAATTTATATTTTCCTAAGGCTTCATTGCTAGATGCAAAAGGTGTTAAGGTAGAGTACTCATTAATAATAATTACTTGTGTCAATAATTCTCCTATGAACTTGCTTAGATATTTTTCACTTGTGGCATCGATAGGTGGCAAGTCTAGTAATTATATGTGGCACTTTCTTATTGGCAATTTACAAATGACAAAGGCCTTAGAAAGTGTGAATGAACAAACCAAAATGACCCATGGTAATTGTGTTATTCAAAGATAAGAGGATTTTTTTTGGATGGAAAATGAATATTAAAAAGGTCTTCTAGTGGAGGAAAATATGAGGTGATATATGATGTTAGGATGTGATGTCAATCAATATTTCTAATCTCCCAAGGACACCGAATGGAATATAAGGAAGTGAGGGTTGTTGTTATGTATCTAGACATTTTCAATAGTCAATGGTACAATTTAATTAGAGGCCAGAAATAACTGATTCAAATGAAATCTATAGACATTTATGAGTTGTTACTCCCATGTCACCATCGCATCTCACAATGGAAACATATCAAGGTCCAATAGTCATTACCCTCAACAAAATTGAAAATGACCATCTCGCAATACCACTTCAAATGGCTCTTGAAACTTTTGATATTGCTTGTTCAAGATTGTATGCTTTACTTAACTCAATAGCATAGCAAGTTCTATAAACAGCCTTGTATTGAACGAGAATCAATGGTTTATTGAGTTTATATAGTGTCTAAACTTGATGGGAATTTTGTTTCCATGTATCTATTTATTTAACTTCACCAATCATCCAAGCCTTCATTATTACGTTTTTAGAGATTGCAAATGAAGATGAATGATTGTCATAGAATCAACTACATAGACAAAAGAGATAATGATTGAAACATATTTTGTTTAAAGCCTAATAATTTAGAATGAGTATCTAAATAGATCTCTTGAATAGCTGGAATCACATCTCTATAGTCTCTAATGTTATGGCATAGTTAGCTACCATGGAGTCCTTAGTACTTTGTCTAAGTGACATTTTTATAACAAATAAAAAAACCAAAACAAGACACAAATGACTTAATTATAAGCTTATTTCAACATTTATGTGAAGGTTCCACTGATTAGTTATGGGGAAGATTTGCACATATGTAAATTATGAGTTATAAGGTGAACAACTTGTTGAATATGGAAGTAGACTTAAGGCTCATCATTTTATTTATGACATATTAATGTCATAAAGTTTGACCTATTTAGTTGCTTCTTCCTCATGTTTGGAGTGTAAATTACTTTTAAAAGGAAGTTATTCCATGAGGGATGATGACAACCAATTTTTTTCTAGATATAATGTGTTGAAATATGTAGCCCAGTTCGGTCTTCATAATATTTTAGTGCTCATGATTTTATGAATTTGATGTAAAAGAGAAAGAAATTTATTCTTATTAATTCATGGCATGGTTTTCATGCTCTAGGTCAATTTATCTTTATGTCAAGCAACCATTGTGTACTTCTAAGATCTTGTCATAAAGTCAAGGAGTCAAAAGATTCATTATTATATGTAAAATACCCCATTGGGCATCTTGTAACAAGTCAAAAGAATTCATTTGAGTCAAAAATGTGTCAAAAGTACCTCCAAGACCAAGTTGACCTACAAGAAAAGAAGTCAGTCTCATAAAGGGTAATTTGTTGTCCTTAGAAGCTTATATTTAAGAAGGCACTCAACCTGATTTGAGAGATCATGCAATAAATTTCAATCTAACCAAAGAAAGAGGAGTGAAGAACAAAGGAAGGCTAGAATATAACAAGAAGAACTAAAATCTAAAGTTTCTCTATCCATCTCTCTCACACTTGCGAAGAACTAGGGCATCACTTTGTTACAACAATGTCAAAATTGTAGTCATATTAAAAGGTTGAAGTTTGGTGTAAAAAAGGATCAAGTTTGGAAGCCGAATTACTAAGGATAAAGAAGCACCCTAAGAGAAGGAAGAAGAATACCTTTTTTACCATATTACTCCCACACGTGTGACGTAGTTGCTACTATAGGATGGCCAAAAATTGTAGTACTAAAAAAGGAGATCGAAAAAGTGTTGCAAGGGTCGAATTTGAGGATTTGGAGAAGTTTGACTTTGTTGAGGTTGAAGTACATTGAAAGAAAGGTTGACTTGGCCTTGGATAGATATTTGTCTTGGGCCTAAAGGTCTGGAATTCATCATTTGAAGATTCTATAAGAAGAGAATAATTTCTTGTGGGTTTTCCTCTCTAGGAGAGGTTTTGGCCCTAGCTAGCAACTT
Organism: Pinus taeda; assembly: GCA_000404065.3. Taxonomy (NCBI): domain Eukaryota; kingdom Viridiplantae; phylum Streptophyta; class Pinopsida; order Pinales; family Pinaceae; genus Pinus; species Pinus taeda. Next base: position 25,968 of record APFE030358324.1, on the reverse strand, counting down.
ATATCTTGCGTCCATTTGTTCTATTGATATTCATGTTTTTGGTAGTTGTTTGATGATAAGAAATCCATATTAATCAAGACAAGAAGAATAAAATTATAAGTACACCAAGTTAAAGTTAAAATAACATCACAAGTAGTTATCAAGTTTAGTAAAACCACACCTAGTCTGGTTGCCCTAGATTTCTCAACATAATGGTCATGTCATGTAGATTGATGTACATTTTTAATGATTTAATGCTTCATATAGTTGGAACGATTAATGTTGATTGATGTTACCTAGAGCATTTGAAGCCTTGTTGGTTGCATATATTACAAAGTGTGCACACTACTACTTTTAGCTATCATTTCTAGGTACACATGCCTTTGCTCATTAACACAAAATATATTATTGCTAGTATTATCCTATGTTTACTTTCTTTCAAGCAACACAACCTATTATTAAAATTGTAGAACACCTTACATGACAATCTAATTCCATGTTTTGATAGGCGATGTGTTTCCTAGTTAGTATATTAGTGTATTCCTTCAATTTTTTATTATTCTTTGTAAGGTTAGAGTAGTTGTGCAAAATAGGGTCGATAGATTCTTGAAATGGAACTAGGTCAACCAAAGAGTATCAATGCTTTTGGGACCATGGTAATGGTAAGCATTTTATTATTCATTTTATAATTTATAAACTTTGATATATTTATTCTTTTCAATATGTTAGTAAAAGTGAAATAAATCAAAGCTTAAAAATTGTAAAATAAATTATAAAGTATCCCAATTATGTTTAGGAACATGTACCAAGCAAATAATGATTGTCACCATACATATCAAAAGCTTTATGGAGCTCATTAGATAACCAAAACACAACCTTCAAAATTGTTTATCAAATATTTAAGTTGATCATTTTTTTATTTAAAAAAATTAAGGTATTTAAATATTTTGTAAAACTATTAATGGGAATTGACTTATGCATGTTTTTATTTGGAAAAAAGAAAGTTAATATATCTATGCATTTTTTTATATATATTAACAATACTTCACTAATGTTGGAAATACTGAGAGGGGGGGTGAATCAATATTTCTTTTCGAGTTGTTATTTTTACCAATTAAGATCACTTAATTAGAACACAAAATGAACAATGATAGAATAATTATTTTATTAATCAGAAATGAGGAGGACTCCAATCCTCTTTACAATGAATCAAGTACAATAATAGATCAGGGCTCCAACCCTAGATGAAGACTCCAATCTTCAAATCACCATGCTCGAACTTGTACTTTTCCAACCATAGACTTGGACTTCATGAGGCTCCAAACCTATCTTCCAAGGTTCTAACCTTGTCTCTATGAGGCACCAATCCTATCCATTAGAATAGGCTCCAAACTGGTCTTCTTGAGGACTCATATCCTCTAGGGCTCCAACCCATGACTTCAATTCTTCAATATAAGTTTAATAGTTCTACAAGGCTCCCAATATCTTCTGCAACAAGCCTTGATAATATCTTCACCTTCAACAATGCCCTCAATCAATCTCCAAATCACTTAGCTCATCAATGAAAACTTTGTCTTCTCAAAAGGTGTCTCCATAACTCTTCATGTCACCCCAACAATTTCTCCAAGGTCACATCATGAGGTACTTCAACAATGCATCATCATCTCCAAGGGTGCCTTCAGGAACAACTTCTACAATTATTCCAAATGTCTTCAAGAATCCTTAAAGGTGTATTCAATACGCTGCCCCAAGAAGTCTCCAATCTCTACAAGTCTACTCCAAAGGTTGCTCCAACAAATATCTCCAAGAGTGGTTCTTGATGACTCTCCAAGGTATGCTCAAGAATATCCCTAGTGCAACTCTACTTCTTCAACAATATTTGTACAATATGCTTAGAGGGACTAGATGCAAGAGATCCCAAGGTATCAATTCTCCAAAGTTACTTCAATTAAGCTTCCAAGATCTTACACAAGTCCTCAAGTCAACATAAGGGTTGTCTTCAAGAACTAGTCTAGAGGATGTCCTCAATCTTCTACAAATTCCTTGAACAAGAATGTAAGGAATGATTTCAAAGGTATGTCACTATATTTTCTAGAGACTTGTTGCTTAAACAAGGTCCTTAAGAAAATACTTCACCTACTAGTTTTGAAGTTAGTACCAATTTAGAATGTTCTAAAGTGACTGTCTTGAATTTTTCTTCTCCACAAGTGAAACTGAGTTGTTGTTGATGATTGTACTCAAGGTTAAAGACTGATTTGAGGTTATAATTTGTTTTATTACCACATTTTTTAATCTCTTCACAGTTCAGCAACTTCACAAGTCCGATCTGAGCTTCCATGGTGATTGTCCTTCAGGTCAAAGGTATTAATGTTCTCACACTTGTCACTAGTCTTATTGGTCCGAGCTCTTATTTTCTCCACAAGTCAGAGGTTATGTGCTTCAATTGAGTCACAGATATGATGTGACTAATCATTGATTTGAGTCCTTCTACACAATAGGTATACCATAGACTTTAGATGGCTTCCACTATTTTGAGTCTTGTCACAAGTGTAGATGAACCTCTCCACATGTGGTTGTTCGAGGTAGACTTCTGAGCTCCAAAAGGTAATTTAACAACTGAAGTTTCCCAAATAATAAACCTTTATATCATCTTCACAAGGTAGTTGTCCACACACATATCCGTGAAGCCTTGTTTAGCCTAATAGGTGATTGTCCTTAGGCTAACAATCTGAATATTATTCTTTATTACAAGCTTCTAAAATTGTCACTGCCCATGAGCCTTACAACTTTCACTAGTCCGAGCTCCTTATAGGTTAATTCACCATAGATCTGAACCTTATTTTATGTTATTATTCTGTATTCCTTCTTGCCACGGAGTGGAGGTGAGTATAGGCAGTTGTCCACTATTACACAGGTCCAAGACTTGGTCTCAACTTTTTATATGCCTTAATTATTTTGTGATCCGAGCTCTTTATAGGTGACTATTCTTGAAAAATCAATCCTCAATTTGTTGTAGGTTGAGTGACAGTCCTTAAGGTAATTCGAGCTTCTCATTGGTAGTTTTCCACAATTCTAGTCTTGAATGGTAACTCAATCACATAAAATTAGTCCAAACTTCTCTCCTTTACCTCTTGTCTTGCTTCTATGCCTCCTCTTTGAAATCTTCACCAAGTTGGATGTTAAAATGATAAGTTTAAATGTCAATTTATACTAGTTAGAGACTTATAATGAATAAACACATTAGTTAGAGAGACATGTCAACCTACATAAGTTGGCTTACCAAAAATAATGATTTTTCTAACTTATAAATTCAATTTCTCTCAATCTAAGAGGAGTTAGAAGGCAAGTAATAGCTTGCTATAAAGGGGAAAAATTCCTCTACAAGCTGGTGTCATTTTCATCCTTAACTGAGGTAATTTTTCCATCAATAAAATTATATTTTGTGAACTATCATCATTATTTTATCCAGGGTAGCCATCAGGATTTTATCATTTGGACAATGTTAATGCTCCTTCTTCATAGACTGGGGCCTCTAACCACAGTAAGATTAGGGCAAATCCAATAATTCATTTAGAGTATGCAAGGACATCTAGAATAGGGTTCGTTTGACTTCTCCATTAAATAAGGAACAAGGGCTACATGATGTACATTGGACCTTCAACAAGAGTAATAACATGCAGGGTATCTTAGGATGTATACGAGATATATAGCTAGTGTTTCATGAGCAAATGCATCTTCACCCATCATTAGATCATGCAGAAACAATTCAACTATGATGTCATGATAACATTGCTATGGGTTGGTCATTATATTTCAATCTTCATGCCTAGGGTATCATGGACATATGCACATAGGAATTTCTCCTAGGGTTTGCATGATGTTAAGGAAACATCACAAAAGGTTAGGACATTTTCCATTTCCTACAATGCCATATTGACATCAATGAAAACTTTGACCAAAAACTAATACATTTATATTAAAAAAAGAACACCATAAAAATGAGAAAAAGTCTCAAGTCATGTGTACTTGATGGAAATTTTAATGGTGAATAAACTTTCTAGAAACGTGGAATACGGGCATGAAAATAATTAGGTTTATGATATTATTTGAATAAAAAATGAGAGACCAATGCAACCCTCTTTGGATTTCATAGCATTGGGTATGTGTTATATTCCTTCCTCAACTAATCACACACATTGTTATGTTGTGACAGGTGCAACGGGGCAAGCGGGGGGGGGGGGGGAGGTTGCAAGGGGAAATAGCCCCCCTTGTTAGGGGTTTGTGATGGCGTGGGTGCAAGCGTTAGGGACAATCTCCCTAATCTAACAGCAAGTTCCTCAATGTCTGAGTCCGCTTTCCCTTCTTCTTCTCTCTTCGTATCAGTCATTAACTGACAGCTGCATTTATTTTCTTAAAACCCACAAATTTTGCTTCATAGACAATAATAAAACCTGGCCTCTTTTACTTGTAGCCAGATACCTACGTGCAAAGGAATAAGCTATAAACCATATACACCAATTCATAGGAACTCCGTTTTAGGAGGGTATTGTACCAATTCCTTCAAACTTTGACAGCTTAAATTCAACCAAACCTTATCTAAAAATGCAATCCTTTTTCTCGTAACAGATACACAAGCACGACCAGAAGTCAAGTTGTTCTAGAAAAATACCTTGGATGAATGCAAACTGAATGATGATATTGCACCATAATTGGACAAATCAGAAAACGTATTCTATTGCTATTATGAATCTTAGACATGGGTTCTGTCGTGATATACCTTAACGAAGCTTAGAGATGCTTGGATTAAGTAAATACCAAATCAGGAAACAAATTCCCGTGGACCTCTAATTGGTGGTTTTTTTTACTTTGCCTGATAAGAGTTCAATGTACGATACTCGTGATCAATCCAATCAGCATCTGAAGAAGTTCGTTAGAATAGAGATTTTGCACTTCTATCAAGCTCTGCTTCTGCAATGTTCTCTATTCTTGAAATTGTACTAGGAACATCCAAAAAATAACAGAATCACTGGCAGAGCGTCGATGAGAGCCCTTCTTGACAGGAGTTTCAGGTTCATTCAGCAGATCATCAAGCTCGGAAGGCTGCTCCTCTATGAGAATGCTTTCTGAAGAAGTTCGTTGATGCTGCCTATATCCTTCCCTTGCATGCGAAGAGCTTCACGCCACCATTATCATGCATATAAAATGTATAAAGGTTCACAACTCCATTAGCTGGAGAAGGCGGTGAGATTCGAACATTCTCCTATCCACTGTCGCCATCGACTTTCAATCCACAGTAACGTTGACACAGCAACGCTCATTCGCCTGAGGTTGTGAGGAACCCGTATTCGATCCAAGGAATAATGAAACAATCACGCAGAATAATGAAACTAAGGTTTGATAATTCCTTTAACTGGAAATTGCGCCGGGTTTCGAACCTATACCGCCACTGTCGCCAACTGTCTTAATACACAGATAATTGTATATCACATGCAATCAATCCCACAGGTTAAGAGCTGCGGAGACCATTAACTTTTTCAGTGACTTCAAAAATACTCATTAACAGTATAACATTCAGTTTTTACATAAGAGAGAGAGTTTCATTAAAACAATACTGGCATCGCCTCCCCTCCAGCTTGGCGGCCAAGTCTTTCTTTTATTCATATGGATAACTTTTCCTTCTTACAAAAGCAGAACTTTACATAGTAAATTAAGGTTTTTTACAAATAGTCTAGCATGCTTTATTATCTACTTTTATGCTAAGTTTAACTAGAAAAGATAGCATGCTTTATTCCCTATCTTGTTCCTATTTTTAACTAAAAAAACATAGAAACAACAGGCAAAAGGATCCCACTCCTTGCGTGTAGATTTTTTTTTTTCATTTTTGGAATAAATCAGAAGATTTTTCCCCTCTAAGTCACATGCTCCTGCATCAGAATCCCAAGGTAGAAAAAATTCATGGTCTCCTGATCATGTGTCTTGTGGTCTTGATCTTCCTGGATCCCACACTTTGTTCTGCAACTGTCCAAATGCTTTATTCCTTTGTTTCTGTTGCATTTTTGTTGTCCTTTGCTCCATTTTCTTCTTCCTGTCAATCAGGTTCAAGTTCTGATTGATCTTGCTTGCTGCTATTTCTATTTTCCTCCATTTGGATCGCTGCATCATCAGCTGCCATATTTCTTCAATTTCTATGTCCAGCTTACTGCTGCTGTTCCCAATTTCTGTTAATTCAGCTGCCACTATAGTTGTTGCTAACATTGATGTTGCTATTTTCAATGTTGCCTCAGTTGTCACCATAGATGTTGCTTCCACTGCCATCATAGATGTTGCTGTCGTTGTCGCCATAGATGTTGCTACCTCCCAAGCTTCCTGTCCCTCTACAACATGCTTTGGCTCATCACCTGTAAATTCTTCCTCAAGTTCAAATGTCTTCAGTAAATATTTCAACCATTTCTTCTTAAGCATTTCATCATGTTGTAAATTTGTTCCAGCATAACCTTCATCTTCCTCTTTGACAATCTTCAGTAAGTGTCCATCATCATCTTGATTGATTCTGGCAATCAAATCAAGTCTTTCAACCACTGTAGCTTCATCCTGTACTACTGTAGCAGCTTCAAAATTTTGTCCTCCAATCTTCTTTTGGCTATACAGAAAAGCCAACTTTCTTTTGTCACCCATGATAACAAACCTCTGCTTATGAGACATGACTTTCTCATCTTCTTTCTGCAACTGTTCTCCTCCTTCCAAGATAATTCCAAATGATGGATTGTCCTCTTTCTTACCTGTAAACACAATCAAATTGTCAGCATTAAAATTACAAGACCCACTGGTCTCATTTGTCGATTCAGTCACCAACTTTTCTCTCTGTAGCTCCAAGTCTTTTTCAGGACTCAAAAAATCTTCACTGGCTTTCTCCTCAGCTTTCTCTGGCAATACTTCAGTATGCTGCTATGAGTTCTTTTCCGACTCCTCTATCATCACATCAGTATGCTGATTTGCATTCACCATGAGACTGTCAGCTAGTCTTGCTTTTCTACCATCTTCTACTTCATGACTGTCATTCATAAAAACTCTCTTCCCTTGCTTCTTCAGCAAATTAACCTGCACATAAGTCCTCTGTCTCTCCAACTCTCTTCTCTGGAGATCTAGTTTTCTATACAATTTAACGACTTCCTTAGGAGTAGAACTTGGAAACTTCACACGATTTTCCATATCGTCTGTTATCACTTAGAACTAAAAGTTTGATGCATATAATTGCCTGTCCTAGTTTGATGACAAAGCTCTGTGTTAAAGTTGGTTTCATTTTTATTTTTCTCACTTAGGATTTGGAGTTTTAAAGGTTTTTAACTTAGATCATACTCCACTCCTATTGGTTCTCCTCCACCCATCATTATTCCATAGTCATGTCTTGTCTATGCCAAGTCACCGTGTCTTTTAGTGATTTCGCAGCGCAATCTTATTTGCCCATTTCATAGCGCAATCATAGTCTAGCAGTTTCGCAGCGCGTCATGATTAAGCAGTTTCGCAACGCATCATTAAAAATTATAACTAACAACGCTGCAAAATCATGGATTTGTGCATTTCGCAGCGAATCTTTCCCAAAATGTCAAGTCCGTAGGTGAGTCAGCATTTGTGTCTACTCATGTCAGTCTGTGTACCTTTTGTATCATGTCTGAACGTTCATTTTCCACTACTCCACCAATAGATCGCTGATATGCACAGGAATATCATTCCCAAGAGATTTTACCGTACATAGACCTTAATGATGGTCGTAAGTGCTACATGAGTGACCACTCGGCCAATTATGTAGTGAAGTGTTTCATTTTGAATTTCAAGCGAGGCTGATTTCAAGCAAGCCTGTTTACAAGCGAGGCTGAGTTAAAAAAAAAGCTGAACCATCATCCCGACCAGAGCTGTTAGAATTTGGGTGTGAAGATCTCAAAGGAAAATATGGAGAGAAAAGAGCACAGATCCGGTAAATGTCAGAGGAATGAACCTGAAGGCCTGGACATAACGTTGAGAGATGAAGGCGTGAAGAAAGCGTTCAAAGATGCCGGGTGCTGGAAATTTTGTAAAAAGCTACAAGGAGGGCATGCACAGGTAACTAAGGAATTTGCGCTAAATTTCACTGGTTTGAATTCAAAGGTAGCCATGTTAGAAATACAGGTTTCTCCAGAAGCAATAGCTGTTGTAACCGAGATCCCAAGAGGACGGGAAGAATGGTTCAAAAATTTTAAATTTGATATGAATCCTTGTAAGGAGTTTTTAAAAGAGGCATATGTAAATGAAGACTTAACAAAAGCAGTGCCCAAGTATTATGTCAAGGAACATTATGCTCTTCTTCTCACCTGCATACAGAAGTATTTGACCTGTGAAGGAAGGTACAATAAGGTTTATTCTTACCATTTTAAACTGCTCTTGCACTTCACCGGGAATGTCTCCATAGACATTCCTTTTTATTTATTTGTAGTTTGAGTAAGATGGGTGATAAGGTGCAGCTGAGGAAAGAGGACTGTGAAACCTCTTTATTTCATCATGGTTTGATTAAGTTGCTAGTTTTAGATGGCCTCCAAAAGATAGGCAGAGACTGGAATTCATTTATTTTCATGGCTGGATTCCAAAGTAAGACTGGTCTTACTCCACAACCAGCCAGAGAGTTCACCATAGCTGAGCTTCAAAGGGAAGTAAGAGCTACAAAGCAAACCAAGCCACAACTACCAAAACCAGTGAAGCCACTAATCATTCAAGAACAACCTCAGGAATCAACAAAGGAAAAGACTCAGGGTAAGAAGACTGTACCTGAAGCAAGCAAATCTAAAGCAGTCTCAAGGGTAAGGACAAGAAGCCAAATAAATAAGAAAAAGGTAAAGCTGTAGCTGTTGAAGAAAGCCCAGTGTCTAAGGCAAGCTTAAATGATTTATTACAGGCCATTGAATTAGAGCAGTCCAAACCAGTTCAAATTGATTTGACACAGTCACCACAAGAAAGTGTTAAGAAAACCAAGGCCTCAAAAAGGCTTAAATTTGATGAGCCAGCTCAGGAGTTTATTTTTAAACCTAGAAGACCTATGACCAGAAAATTCTAGCAAGTACAGAAAGCACTGCCCAGAACAGAGGAAACTGAGAAAGTTAAGCAAAAAGATACAAACAGGGCAGTCATCACATCTGAAGAAGATTATATAGCAGCCATGAAGAGCCAAATAGAAGCAGCTGAAGATGAGATTAATCAACTGCAGAAAGCTGCTAGAGACCTGAAGGCACAGCTAGGCAAGTTGCCTGATAAATGAATTTTCTTTTCAAGAAAGGTTATGTTCCAAATTTTTGTCAATTTTACTTAGGCTTATGGTTTTGAAGACATGTAAATCCTTGTTACACATATGAAAAATCAAAGGGATTTTTTGGCAATCAGAGTTTTGGGTGATAAAGTTTTCGGGTCAAAATCAAGCTGTTTTAAATAAAAACAGCAGTTTCGTAGCGCGCTACGAAACTACTGTAGGTGATGATTTTAACGCAGAAAAACAGTTTGATATTATGAGCGGGAATAAAAGAGAGATACATGTTCATCAATACAGCCTACATCACATCAAAAACGTGGCAACGTTCCATACCTTGGGTTATTAAAGGCTCAGAAAAATGTTGTTATATATTTGAGCAAATTGTGGAAAACAGAAGCTGAGAAGCAGGGGACATCTCCTAATACCACGGGGCAGATAAGGATTCAGCGTTCAAGGTCAATATGGAGTTTTAAATGTCCAGCTTATCCAATTTGAAAGAGGACCAGGTGTCAAAGAACGAGGAGTAACCACTATGGCATGGAAACGGAGTTAGAGTCCTAGTTAATTTAGAACTTTTTAAAAATTCCAGTCAACACTTTATTGTATTTAATAGTCAGTTAAATAGTTGATAGATGTCATTAGAGATAAGGATTGAGTTATTAAATTCCCCTCATGCTGGAGGAGGAAGCTCGAATTAGTTAGAATAAGGATTCTATATATAGCCGAAACAACAATGTAATGAGGGTTGGAAATTTTGTAACAGAAGTACTATTTAGCTTATGTAAAGACCATTTTCATTAATATAAGTTATATGTTTTTCTTCTTAGGATTCATGAAGGATTTCCATGTTCAGAATGTGTGATTTGTTTTTTCCTTAATGACTTTTTACAGTTACATGGATGCATAATCACTCAGAATTCATTGATTGTGCTCTGACTTCCTGTATGCATGTATGAACTGTGGTTTTATGTGAGTTGTGTTCTGAACATCTAAATGCTAAGTGCCCTGACTTCTATGAAAAGGCAGTATCACTGTTTACTGAAGTATGATTGACTCCATAGGCCCAATGGAAACTTATGTAATGTTTATCCAACCATCAAATTTGTTAATGTTATCCCACAAGAGTTAGCCATCTTATTTTAAGTCAAAATTAATAACCCTTTGAGAGAGCCCTCTCAGGCTAAGGAGGCTAAGCCTTAGTCAAAAGATTGGTTTGAAATAGTTACTTGAAGTCTTCCTGGTCTGCAGCCTTCCAGGGTCTGATTTTGAGATAACATATACAAAGATTGATGCATTATTTGATAGTGGGTCACAATCAAACTTAATTTCAGAAGACTTCGTCAAAAAGCTTAACCTTGAAACTATACCTCATCACAAGCCATATCCCTTGGGTTGGATAGTCAATAATGCAAATTTACAGGTTACAAGGAAATTCTTATTCAGGTTTTCCATTACTGAAAAATTCATTGATGAAGTTGAGTTAGATGTAGTTCCATTTGACATCTTAGGAATCATTTTGGGAAGTCCTTATTTGTATGATAGGAAAGCAGTATTTTATCGCCATGAAAACAAATATATGTTTCTTGAGAATGGAGTGGAGTATATTGTGAGAGCCCATTGCACAAAGTTAAACACTTCTTTGGTTAGTGCAGGGCAGATGAATAGACTAGTAAATGCAGGTAAAAATTTTGTGCTTCTCATTGATTATGAATCTTTTGAAGGTTGTGATGACAAATTAAAATCTGATTTGTCCGATGTGGTAAGCAAGCATGGCGAGCTATTTCAGTAACCAAAGTGGTTACATCCCAAGAGGGGAATTCAACATGAGATAGAACTACAGTAGGATGTTCCACTTCCAAATATTAGCATGTATTGCATGTCGATTATGGAGAGCATGGAAATCAAGAAGAAAATTCAAGAATTTCTTAACAAAGGTATCATACGCCCATCTACTTCGCCATATGGTTCACCCATTGTCTTGGTGCCAAAGAAGGACGGGACATGGCACATGTGTGTGGATTTCCATGCATTGAACCAAATAACGGTAAAGAATCATTATCCACTCCCAAGAATTGATGATTTGCTTGATCAATTGAGGTATGAAAAGCATTTTACTAAGTTAGACTTACGAAGTAGTTATCATCAAGTTATTATAGCTGAAGGGGACATTTGGAAAATTGCATTTAAAACTAAACAAAGATTGTCGGAGTGGCATGTTATGCCTTTCGGTATTACAAATGCTCCAGCTACTTTCATGGGAGTTATGAATGATGTATTGAGACCATTTTAGATGGTTTTTTCATCATTTACTTAGATGATATTCTCATATTTAGCAAACCCAAAGTTGAACATGTCATGCATCTGAACAAAGTACTTGATGTCTTGAGAAAAGAACAATTGTTTTTAAAGATGTCAAAGTGTGAATTTCGCAAGACTTATTAAGTGTATTTGGGACACATTGTTGGAGGAGGTGAGCTGAAGATAGACCCCTCTAAGGTTGAGGTCATTGTGAATTGGCCCAAGCCCAATACAGTTACATAGGTAAGAAGCTCTTTAGGGGCGACACAATATTGGAGGAAATTTATTGCTAATTTTTCTTCCATTGCATCTCCACTACATGCATTAATTAGCGTTAAGAAAGTCTTCCATTGGGGAGATGTACAGCAAAAAGCATTTGATGCTTTAAAGCAAAAGATCAGTTCGACATCGGTATTAGCTCTTCCAGATCTTAGACAACCATTTGAGATTCAAACGGATGCTAGTGATTACACCATGGGAGTAGTTCTTATGCAGCATGGTAAGCCCATTTAATTTTGTTTTGAAATTTTTAATGGAGTTGTGACTAACTATCCCACTTATGACAAAGAAATTTACGCATTGGTACAAAGTATCAATAAATGGAAACACTACTTGATGGGGAATGAGACCATTATCCATACCAACCATCAACTATTGCAGTACTTATAGTCACAATCAAAGTTGCAACAATCACAACACTTCAGATGGATGGGTTTTCTACAACAGTTTCATTTGGTTATCAATTACTAAAAGGGAATCTTCAATAAGCTAGCTGATATGATTTATAGGCCTAATGTAAATTCATATGTTTTACATGAAAGTTACATTGAGAAATATGCATATGAAAATGACTTTCAAGATGTGTATGCAAGCTTTAGGCAAGGAAACCAAACTGAAGAGTTAGATTACCATGTACATTACAATTTGTTGTATCACTTGGGCAAGCTATGTATTCTACGGGGAGAAAGAAACAATATCATAAGGGAGGCACACACTTCAATGATTGATGGACACTTTGGTGTAGGTAAGACAGTAGCGAATCTCCAAAGGTATTGTTATTAGCCACACATGTTTGATAATGTATCTCGTTTCATTAGAGGATGTTCTTTGTGTGCAACAAGTAAGCCTAGCAATAGGAAACTAGGATTTTACACTCCACTTCCGATACCTTCACGTCCATGGTAGAGTATCTCAATGGATTTTATAGGAGGTCTTCCATTGTCATGGAAAGGTCATAATTACTTATATGTAGTTGTAGACAAGTTCAACAAAAGATGTATATTCTAACACCATGTAAAAAGAAAATTACAGCTGAACAAATAGCTCATCTTTTCTTTCAAAATATTTGGGTTCATTTTGGTCTTCCTACATCCATTGTAAGTGATTGAGATTCTCGATTTGTTGGGAATTTTTGGTCAAATTTGTGGGATATGATGGAAACTAAGTTGAAGAAGAGTACAACCTTTCATCCAAAAACAGATGGACAAACTGAGATGGTCAACAGGACATTCATTCATCATCTTAGAGGATTATGCAGCAAACATCCCAAGTTGTGGGATGAACAGTTGCATTACATACAACAGGGTAAAGCACTCTTCCACAAACACATCACCATTTGAGGCATGTTTTGGGTACTTTCCAAGATCGCCACTGGACTTCATCTTTGAGAAAGATGTTGCCATCTATGGTCATAGTGACATCGATAAGTCAAGGAAGTTCATAGATAAAATTCCGTTGATACATCACACACTGCAAGAACAACTTGAAAAGAGTCATAGTAGCTACAAGGCAAGGCATGACAAACACCATGTCGATCATAAATTTTAAGTTGGAGACGAAGTTTGGTTATATATTAGAAAAGAAAGACTTCAGAGGGAAGGTAAAAAGTTGAAGCCAATCTGTTATGGTCCTTTTAAAATTATGGAAAATATTGGTAACAATGCATTTAAGCTAGATTTGCCTCCTTATATGCAAATATACTATGTTGTTAATGTTGAGAATTTGAGATTGTTTGAGACTCCTTTGATTGATGATCAAGGAGAGCATGTTCAACTGTCGTTAATAGATGATTTCTTTCCAGAATATCTTGATGAAATTCAGCATGATCTCATACTTGATAGAAGAACCAGAACTTTGAAGAGAGGGAATGTCAAATACCTTACAGTGGGACTCAAGGGAAAAAAACCTTCTAAGGCCAAATGGTTGCACATAAAGAAGGTGAGGGAGCTCTATTCTCACCTGTTGAACAATTGATAGTATCTTTTGGGGTCCAAAAGGCTTCTAGTGGGGAGGAATGATCAGGTGCTCAGTATTTAGCTCAAAACTAAAAGTTCTCAAAATCGCATGAAACCTAAACGACCGTGTCCGTCTCGGCGATATGATCCCAACGTAACTTGTTCCACTCAAAACCGCGTTCATAGGAGGAAGATATCAAGTTATGCCCGCTTTGCCAAACAGAGGAATTTTTACAAAAAAAAGTACTGTGACTGCACAGTCAACAGTCTATACTATTGATGTGGTAGGTGACTGGGCATGTCAATGAATTGGTCAATGTCCAACCAGGTTTCACCAAGTTTTATGTTTTTATTGGTTTGCAAGTTGGTGATGTGGCATGTTTTTACTGGTCGGAGGTGGGCCAATGAGGAGGGGAAAAGTGGCAAGCTCGAAGACCACCATGTGTTTCTCCCCAAAGGACTGGTGTCAATGGCATAGTGGAAAATTTTTGGGTAGGTAGATGGAGTCGAACCCGCAACCTTGCCTAAATAAACTCCAAGTTCCACCGTTACATCATCGTGTTGTGACTTAATAGTCAATGGTCGCATATCGTAAATATTGTGTTAACACTTGGCAGTTTAGGGGAGGAGGGATCCAACCCCCTACCATGTGAACACTACCATCCAGAAGCTACAGTTTGCGATTAACCAAAAACTGCCAAACTTAACCATAGCATTATCCACAACATGTGTCCACTACCACTTAAACTGTGTGCTAACGATTTGCCCGTAAACGTGCGGTATTATTGCTAACCACCATTTTGTTGTTAATTAATCTTCATTATTCACTAATTAACCTACAGTTAAGTTGGAAGAAAAATCATTCGTCCTCCAAATTTGGCATTAACTCCAATTTTAGTGGAGTTTTACTAGGAGAAATAGTTTTTGCCATAACTTTTGCAAAATTCGACCAAATTGGGATAAGGAAAAGGTGTTACTAGATGATTTTGATGTTCTGAGCACATTGAAGCAAGTTTAAGGAGAAGTAGAGCATTATAAACATCACTTTTTCCATTATTGAGCTAATATGGAGGCCCAAGCCATGGAAGTTGGACCAAGGAGATGTAGCCCAGGAGGGGTGAACACCTTTATCAAAACAATATGTTAAGTGTGCATTTTGATGGTTTGTTGTACATTTGATTGTTGTTATTTAGTACTTGTTTTTCATGCTATTTTTCTCATGAATTTAACATTCAACTTGGTAAATTTACCTATTATCATTCACATACACCATAAGGAAACCTATGCACATGAAGCAAAAGATAAGCATTTGTTTTTAAATTTGAAGTTGAAATTAGCACAACAAAACTAACATTCAACAACAGATCAATTTGGTATCATAGAAAAGGTTATTTTCTTGATTGCTTGAGTTTTGTGCAAGTAGGGTTTTAATGGTCACCAATTTGTGATTCTTACAAGGTTAAAATTGTAGAGAGGAGAAGGGAAATTGTTGGTTGCAACTCTTGAGGTAATGAACAGAAGAAGAAGAGCCACAACTCCACAATATCCACCCAAACTTTCAATCATAACTGAAATTGAAGCACCTCAAGCTTTACCTTCAATTGAGATTGAGGAGGTACAAGCAGTACCAAAAGCTGAGCTTGAATCCAAAGCCATCATGTCTCGAGCAAGAGAGACTGAATGTATTTCAGAAGAGGAAGCATTCAAAAAGGCTTTCTTTGACTTAACTGACATGGATAGATTCCTCTATGAAGAGATGAATATTAGAATGGTTGGAGAGAGTTCTAAGCCACCACATGGAGAGGGAAGCTTGGGAGATAAAAAAGATGAAAAGAAGGATTCAAAGGGTAATGGAGGAAAGCCTCCTCCATCTCCACCATCTTCATCTTCCTCGTCATCTTCATCATCCTCAACATCTCAAACAACATCATCTTCCACTTCCACCACAAAAACTGTTCATACTCATTCAAAAACCCCAAAGGAAAAAACTCCCTTACTCAAATTGGACATTAAGTTTGAACTTCCCATGTACAATGGAGAGGTCAATGCAGAAAAGTTAGACAACTGGATTCGACAATTTGAGGTTTATTGTAGAATTTAGAACCTTCAAGAAGATGACATAAAGATCCAGTTGGCTTCACTGAGGCTAGAAGGAGCAACATTAGTCTAGTGGGAAGAAAAGACTCAAGAGGAAATGCAAATTCATGGTAATATATCCATTTATTTGGTTTAATTTGTTTCTTGTGTATCATTTATCCTATATGCAAAAAACCATTATGAGTTGGCAAAATTTTAGGCAACTCAAGGACTAAACAGTTCAAGACTATACCCAGGACTTTAGGAAGAGGGTTTTGTTGTTAGGAATAAACTTGAATTCCCAAGATACACTGTTGAAATATATTAGGGGTTTACATTCCTACTTAAAACATATTATCCTTATGTTCAATCCAAGAAATTTGGATGAGGTATGTGTGAAATCCATGCACCTTGGAGCAAGAGGAAAGAACATTAAGGAAAAGGGTAGTAAGAAGAAGCTATTCAAGGGTAAGGAGAAAGAGAAGGGTGGAAAATGGAAGGGAAAGAAGAATGAAAGTGTGGATAAAGAAGGGGAGAAAACTATATGCCAACATTGTTACAAAGTGAGGAATGATGAAACCCACTGTTGGAAATTACATCCCGAACTAAGGCCTAAGAAACCAAACAATAAGGGAAAATAAAAGATGACAGCTACAACACAACATGATCTTGGATCAGATTCTGGTGATGAGACCAAGATTTCAGCCATGGTCACAAATGGAAAAGAATCTATTGCAAGCACTAGTTCCTCACATAGTCACAACAACACTCCAAATCAAGACTCAAGAATAGAATTGTTCCATGTGAGCGTAATTTCAAATCATACAAATATTGATGCATTATTTGATAGTGGGTCATAATCAAACTTAATTTCAGAAGACTTGGTCAAAACGCTTAACCTTGAAACTATACCTCATCACAAGCCATATCCCTTGGGTTGGATAGTCAATAATGCAAATTTACAGGTTACAAGGAAATGCTTATTCAAGTTTTCCATTATTGAAAAATTCACTGATGAAGTTGAGTTAGATGTAGTTCCACTTGACATCTCAGGAATAATTTTGGGAAGTCCTTATTTGTATGATATGAAAGTAGTATTTTATTGCCATGAAAACAAATATCTATTTCTCATGAATGGAGTGGATTATATTGCGAGATCCCATTGCAAAAAGTAAAACATTTCTTTAGTTAATGCAAGGCAGATGAAGAGACTAGTAAATGCAAGTAGAAATTTTAAGCTTCTCGTGATCAATAAAAAGAATGATATTGATTATGAATTATTTAAAGGTTGTGATGACAAATTAAAATCTGATTTGTTTTATGTGGTAAGAAAGCATGGCGATATGTTTCAGTAACCAAAGGGGTTACCTCCCAAGAGGGGAATTCAACATGAGATACAGTTGTAACAGGATGTTCCACTTCCAAAAGTTGGCATGTACCGCATGTCGATTATGGAGAGCATGGAAATCAAGAAGAAAATTCAAGAATTTCTAAACAAAGGTATCATACGCCCATCTACTTCGCCATGTGGTTCATCCATTGTCTCGGTGCCAAAGAAGGACAGGGCTTGACGCATGTGTGTGGATTTCCGTGCACTGAACCAAATAACGGTAAAGAATCATAATCCACTCCCAAGAATTGGTGATTTGATTGATCAATTGAGGTATGCAAAGTATTTAACTAAGTTAGACTTACGAAGTGGTTATCATCAAGTTAGAATCGCTGAAGAGGACATTTGAAAAATTGCATTAAAAAATAAGCAAGGATTGTTTGAGTGGCTTGTTATGCCTTTCGGTCTTACAAATGCTCGAGCTACTTTCATGAGAGTTATGAATGATGTATTGAGACCATTTATAGATGACTTTGTCATTGTTTAATTAGATGATATTCTCATATTCAGGAAATCCAGAGATGAACATGTTGCACATGTGAACAAAGTATTTGATGTCTTGAGAAAAGAATAGTTGTTTTTAAAGATGTCAAAGTGTGAATTTGGCAAGACTTATTTAGTGTATTTGGGACACATTTTTGGATGAGGTGAGTTGAAGATAGACCCCTCTAAGGTTGAGGTCATTGTGAATTGGCCGAAGCCCAATACAGTTGCAAAGGTAAGAAGCCTTCTAGGGGCCACACAATTTTAGAGGAAATTCATCGAGCATCGTGGCAATAGTTTCATTTAGAAAGTGTGTACCCCTATCACTCATTAGTATCTTAGGACACCCAAACCTTGTCAAGACATAATCAAACAAGAACTTTGTGGCTATAGCTGCACTATAGTTCTTCACTGGTTGTGCTTCTTCCCATATTGTCAAATACTTCATCCCAGTAATAATGTACCGCTACAGTCCTTCACTGGTTGTGCTTCTTCCCATATTGTCAAATACTTTGTCCCAGTACTAATGTACCGCGTGCCCATCTTTTTCCCTAGTGGTTATATTGGACACAAAAAGTCAATCGACCATTTCTCAAACACCTATAATAAAATATGAGTATTTAAGGGCAATTCATCCCTTCGTGATGGATTTTTCATCCTCTGACATGCATCGCATGCCCTACAATGTGCCTTAGAATCCTTATGCACTGTTGGCCACCAAATTTCTACGCGCAGAATCTTCTGCGCGGTCACTCTGCCTGCATAGTGTCCTCTCGTCACTCTTCCATATGTGTCGGGGAAGATGCTAGAGCGTTCGAACTCTAAAACATATCAACGCAGTATTTCATCAATGCCCATCTTATATAAGTACCCCGCAGTCTCAAAAAAGTCAGCTACGCAGACCACCAACTCCTTTTTCTGCTCTATTGAGTATCCTTCTGGGGTTGTTCTAGTAGTGAAAAACTAGATTATATCACAAAATGATCATTTATGATTCATATAGCGAAGAGTTTCACATTCGACAACCCTTCCTCCAAATTAGTAGGTTCTTCGCCTGTCTCAATTCTGGATAGATGATCTGGTCCCACATTTAACCGTCTAGGCTTCACAATCACCTCAAAGTCTTGAAAGAGAAATAACCACCTACAGATCTTCCCCCCCAACACAGGCTTGTTGACCAAGTACTTGAGAGTGGAGTGATCTGTATACATTTTGAAATACGCACATAACAGGTAATGTCGAAACTTCTGCAGTGCGTAGACCATCGCCAGTCCTTCGCATTCTATAGTTGAATAGTTCTTCTTAGCCTTTGAAAATTTCTTGCTCATGAATACTATAGGGTGATATATCTTGCCTTCTCCTGGCTGGGCCAATACTGCACCTAACGCAATATAGGAGGCATCCACATGCACATGGAACTCTTTGTTCTAGTTTGGGAACACCAAAATGGGTGCAGTCACCATCTTTTCCTTTAACATGTATAGATTTCACTGTCACTCTTCATCCCAACAAAAATTCACATCCTTCTTCAATAATTTCTCCATAGGCGCAGTTATTTGTGCATAAGCCTTGATAAACTTTTTATAGTAGCTAGTGTGACCCAATGTTGCATGCAACTACTTTAATTTCTTTAGATCTTCTAAATTGACAATCACTACTATCTTCATAGGGTCTATCATTAGTCCTTTCTTACATACCACATGGCCTACCAATATCCCATAAGGCACGCAAAATATACATTTCTTCAAGCTTAGAGAAATTTAGTATCTGCAACAAGTATCCAACATAAGGTGCAGACTTGCAACATGGCGCTTTACTAGTCCAAACACAGTCCAGTCATCAAAATACATTTCTAATAATTTATGGATGAATTCTTTGAATGTTGAAATTACAACCCTTGAAAAGATTGCGAGCACATCTTTCAGTCTGAATGGCATCAATGTATACTGGAAGCATCCCTACTCCGTCACGAAGGTCATCTTGTTGCGATCCTATGGTGCGTTCTTAATCTGATGGTACCCTGAGAACCCATTAGTGAACGAATGAGCTTCTTTTCCTCCAACATTATCCAACACTTCATCTGTAAATGGTGTTGGAAATGGGTAATGAACACATGCATCATTGAGCTTTCTAAGGTCTACGCATATTCTTATTTCACCTTGCTACTTCTTCTCTCTCACAGTTATTCAAACTCACTACCTTCTATTATGGAAACGACACCATTTGTTGGCTTGATGGGGCCTGACCGAGGTTCAGATTTAACTGCGCCAACCAAAAAAACCATAATTGTTGGCCCTTTCGGCAACAACCTACATAACGCAGGCTACAGTCTCACCTGAAGCAGTATTGGGGGATGCTAGAACCAAATTTCTACATCCAGAGGCCTTTATGATGGTTTCCTCATATCCTTATGACTTAGATCTACCTTCGCACAAATCTAACCCTTACGAACAGATAAGTAGTGCAAATCTATCTAAACGACTATCAGATCTTCGCGAATGTACTTAATTGTACTTATCATGCATAAATATTATAGATCTACCACTTTCACGCAAAAACAAGCATTAGTTCATATAAAATATATCATACAGTGAAGATACATAAACTTTGCAGACACAGACACATCAATTTTTGCCCAAAACAGTCTTTATTAAGTATAAATGTTCAATTACAGACTTCTTCTCCTTGCGCACTCAGCTGTAGGGTCCTGTGCACTCAGTCTGCAAACTTACCAAGGTCTCCGCGTACTCAGCTGTAGGAGCCTTCTCCTTTCGCCTAAGTATAGGAAACATACCTTTCCTGCCTTAGCACCTTTCCCTTACAATGATTCTTCACCAAAATTTAACTTCTAAGACTCGCTATGACTCAACTTTATATAGAATTTGCTTTACAATACCATGGTTTGCGGACCATGGGCGGGTCTCAAAACAACTATATCACCTACCCATCTAAGGGACTAAATCCCCTTTGACTTCTACTAGCTTTGCGCTCCGCTTCCATATTCGCAGAGATTTTACATTTATTACAAAAGATATTACCAAATTTGCCCAAAGCTTAACAGAATTTACCCCAGGGACCCCATCCCAATAGGAATTCATGAGAAATTGAGCTCCTAAACAATAGGGGAATTCCCTATTTCCTTGCGCAATTCCCAAGGAATTGATCACCTACTTAATTACCAAGCATGTATACCCAACTAATATACAATTGATAATTACAATGTGCCTTTTCCTCCACTCTAGCTAGGCAATTCAAATTCCATGGATGTCTGGGCTATTTTTCAATGACTGACTAGTTTAATTGAGAGATCACTGAGTTAACAATAGTTCTACTACTCAAACAACCTTCAACTGATTCAATTAATTACTTGAGCTCAGTTAATTTCAAGTTCAACTGAAAATAATTGAACTAGAGTGCTAAATTTTATCAATCACTACATGCACAACTCTACTTCTAGTTTATAACTCGAATTTACTGAGTTAACTAGTAGACAAGGCTATGCCACACAAGTTAAATACCATCCAAGTCATCGTGCTGATGTTGGAAAATCGAATTAGTCAATGTGACTGAGGAAAAAGTCAATTTGAGCCTTTCTTACTATAATTTCTAACACTATGTATGGGAACAATTTTTCCAGATTTGATTTTCTTATCATTTTGACATGGACAAAATCTATGCTTATTGATACATGGGAGTATATGTTTTGGACTATGATTATATATACGTATTAGGCATCTTAGTTTTTTCATATTGCGATAATCTCGGGTTGTTCCCGACTCTTATGCAGAGATGTTGGATCATGTTATGGTTTTTTTGTCGGGTGAATAGTAAATTATGATGAATTTTGGAAATATGTATTGGTTACTTCATTTTTAAAATGAAGTTTCAGTGTTTTTTCTCTCCTGAAACCAAAAAAAAAAGCCAAAAAAATTATGTTGCTCATTTATTGTGGTTCGATTCAATAAACCCGACATAGGCAATTTAAGCTCCTCCATAGTGAAATTTTATAGAGATTATCTATTTAAAATGTTAATGAATTTTTTATTTTCTTTGAAGTTTGATGGAGCAAAATATCTAATCGCATTCTTTTTCGTCGAAGAAAAAGTTTTTGAAGCCTTTTAATTGTCTAAATATTTTTCCCAAAATTCTACATAGGTGCAAAGATTCACAAACATTACAAAATAGAAAGCTACTCAGAACTTAATTGGCACCAACGTTTAGTTAGAATTTCCCTTGAATCATTAGCGACAAAAGAATTTCTTCCCCACTTCCCTTGTCCTTGGGACTTAATCCCCACTCGCTCTCAATCACAAAAAAAAATTCAGAGGAAAAAACAGAACATCCTTCATTAATTAGAGGATGTTTACAATATCAAAGATCTTAACCCAGAGAGTCATATTCACCTACAATCATACAGGAATTTCAGCCAAAAATAACTCACCGAAATAGTAACCAAATTCAATGAAGTACAAAGAAGGACTAGAAGAAAACCACTGTTATCCCAAAAATTCAAGGCCTAGAACCACATGCAAGAAGTCCAAGATAATAAATGTATTCTTGAAAGAAACCATCTGAGAATGCTTACTTAGAAGAGAAAACATATAGAGGAAAACAAAGACAAAAAACACAGTGAAACTAAGCAAAAAACAGAGGCAAGAGATCCTGAGAAATTAAATCCCAAAATAATGAGTTCCATAGACCGAACCATTAACCAGGTATTCAAAATGCACATGCCCTGGAAAGAGTGAGAGGTTGCACTTGGAAAGAGCATCAAAATCAGAATTTTGTTCTTTGTATACATGTTGGGAGGCAACTTCAGAGAAAGAGGTCAGTAATGACCGTATCTACTCCATCTAATTACATAATGTAGGGACATCAAGCAAATTTATCCCTTGAATCCATTGAATGGTGGATAATGAGTTTCACCATAATCCTGTTAATGTCAAATCACAAGGCACATTTCACTGCCCCCCACAATGCCACCATTTCAACCCAATAGTTATTGCCAAGACCCCAAATCAACTGAAGCGATATGCAAAGCGTTTCCACAAAGTTGCAAGGTGATGTTTTCACTTAAGTTATAGTCACTCCTAATCAATATATTTAAGGGAAAATTCGTTTCAATCAATACAATCATATGAAGTAAATGAGCACTAAATATGGATAGAGATTAATTCAGCATAAATAAT
>APFE030358320.1:87840-113002 GCA_000404065.3 Pinus taeda | reverse complement strand
AAAGCATTTAAATGATCAGCAATTGATGTACCTTCCTTCATTCTCAAACCGTACAACTGTCGCTTCAGGAGAATCCTGTTGGTTAAGGATTTGGTCATGTACAGTTTCTCCAGTTTCATCCACAAACCAGCAGCTGTTGTCTCCGACACAATATTAAACAGGACATCGTCAGCTAGACACAGTCGAATAGCATTAATCGCTCTTTCATCCATCTCGGCCCACTCACTATCTGTGATGTTGTAAGGCTGTTTGGACTTGCCCAACAACGCCTTTGCCACGCCATGTTGGACAAGTAAATCATGCATTTTCACCTTCCAGATCTCAAAATTATTCTTGCCATTAAATTTCTCAATTTCAAATCGGGCACTTTGAGTTTTCGCCATTTGTATCAACAAAAAAACACAATAATCTCCAATATCCAACCAGCAAAAAAAAAAAAAAAAAAAAAAAAAAAAATTTGCCTATGCCTTTGTTTTTGCCACAACAAAAAAAACTGCCTATGCCGCTATACTTTTGCCTTAAAAAAAAAAAAAAAAAAAAAACTGCCCTTTTGCACTTCACACAAAAAAAAAAAATTCTTGTTTGCACTTCACACAAAAGAAGTTCTGCCTATGCCTTTGTATGCTTTTGTTTTTACAAACAAAAAAATTGACTTATGGCTGTGCAAAAAATACAGTCAATAAACTGAGTATCCACTGAGCCAATAAACTAATGTTTTATTTACGGTTTTGCCACAAATAATTTTGCAGACACCAATATACCAATGTTTTATTTACGGTTTCACGGACCATTAAATCCCATGTAACTGTATCAATTATAACTATCGATGAACTTTTTCTTCGAGATTCCTCGATTGTTCTCACATAGAGGACTTCTGGATGTTTTGAACTGCAATAATTGACCACTTTAATTAATCCATTTTCGCGAAACCTTCCACTCAGGCATCGACATTAAAGGGGCTTTTTCACTATATCCCATTTGAACGATGCCAACCATCATTGAATTCCATGAAACCTAATTTATTTCAAACATTTATAAAGACAACGTGTGTGCACTTCAAATCAGGTCATCGTCCGCTCCCACGATCACCCATTATGATATGCGCATCAGCAATAATAAACAGCGCAATCAGATAGCGCACCAGCAGTGTTATAATACATGCACCAGCGATTTAATACGCAAATGTTACCAGCGATTTACAGCGATTTAATAACAATATGCACCAACAATTTAAACACCACGCGTTCAGGCTCCACGAAACTAAAACATACCAGTCAAGCTCCTCATACCGTTCAGGCTCCACGGCTCCACGCAATTCATACCGGTTTTTCCCTCAGCGCAACAGCACGCTGGTTTGGTGCCACTCCTCCACTGCAACAGCACACTTGAACCTATGCTCCAGTCTCACGACACAAGCCACTCCAGCAATATACAGCTCCACGAAACAGCGCAATCAAGCTCCACGCAACAGAGATTACAGCGCAGGACCTCCAGCATTGATCAGCGGAGCGCCTCGATCAGCTCCTCCAGGCAGCACCTCCAACATGCTCTGATACCAATTGTTGGTACAGGTGCACAACAGACTTAAATAAATTAACTCAGCAGAACAATCAAGTACATAAGAGGCAGTTTTTAACGTGGTTCACCCAACCAATCTGGGCTACGTCCACCAAACATAGGCATCAGGAATTTATTAATCAAATTGGAGATTACATCAAGAAATCCTCTCAAAACCTCTCACTCTCTTAGCAAACCATCTGAATGGTTTCCTATTATATAGCATAGAGAATCTAACAGCTTCATTAATTCCCTCACATCAAATATAGGAGGCATTAACTCCCTCCCAACAACCTGGAGATAATCTAGGACCTGAATTCTATTGTTGTCATCAGCTGAGATTTTTTCCTATTTTTCTCCAAATAGAAAATCTCAACATTATTTCTATTGCATGGTTATATCTATAATTTGTTGCATTCCTATTTAAATCTGGATAAGTGATATCAAAGAGGTCTTCTCTTTCTCTTTTTTTTTTTTACATGTCCCCAATGAGGTTGTGATATAAGGAGTTAGGGCTTGAATTGATCGAACCTTTACTAGACCAGCCTCGCAAATCTTGACGGCCTCCCATGGCAGATGAAAAGAAATATGAGGGGGCAGGTGATCCTATCAAAATCTTGCTTGAAGAAACCATCAAGCAACATAGGGACGCGATGATGGATAAATTTGCCCAGATCCTTCAGCGACTACCCAGGGGCAACACATCTACTTCTAGCAGCTACTCTGGAAGCGCCACACCCTTTAAGGTACAAGTTAACTTTGACATTCCCATATTTGAGGGTCAAATAGATGCAGACGCTATAGATAAATGGTTAAATTTGCTAGAAGGATATTTTTTCGTTCATGATTTTTTCAGTCGAGAAAAGATCACTTTTACACTTCTCAAAGTAGTGACCCCCCATGTCAAGGACTGGTGGGAAACCTACTATGAGCAGAAGGATGAAAGTATGAACTCACTATTTTCAGTCGTAACCACTTGGAAGTCATTCCAAGATGCCATCAAGGGCAGATGAAAAGAAATATGAGGGGGCAGGTGATCCTATCAAAATCTTGCTTGAAGAAACCCTCAAGCAACATAGGGACGCGATGATGGATAAATTTGCCCAGATCCTTCAGCGACTACCCAGGGGTGACACATCTACTTCTAGCAGCTACTCTGGAAGCGCCACGCCCTTTAAGGTACAAGTTAACTTTGACATTCCCATATTTGAGGGTCAGATAGATGCAGACGCTATAGATAAATGGTTAAATTTGCTAGAAGGATATTTTTTCGTTCATGATTTTTTTCAGTCGAGAAAAGATCACTTTTGCACTTCTCAAAGTAGTGACCCCCCATGTCAAGGACTGGTGGGAAACCTACTATGAGCAGAAGGATGAAAGTATGAACTCACTGTTTTCAGTCGTAACCACTTGGAATTCATTCCAAGATGCCATCAAGGAGCAGTACTACCCTGCCGGGAGCTATGAGGGTAAATACATAAATTGGACAATGCTGTGACAGGGAAGGGACCAAGACGTGCTGGAGTTTACGAATGTTTTTCTTACCCTTTGCACGCAGTTGGGTATTAAGGATTCTGAGAATAATTTGGTTCTCAAGTATCACAACTGCCTACATAGGTACATCCAGGATGAAATGGAATTCCTGAACATCTCCTCACTCGGCACGGCATACCGATATGCCATCAAGATTGAGCAAAATTTTAAATAGAAGAAGCGAGACTTTGGATCTACGAATCCGAAACAAGGGAAAGGTGCCCCCAAACCGCAGAATAAAGGATAAGTGCAAGGTGGGGCGGCCCAAGACAACCCACCAAAGCCACAAGCAAAGAACATCGCCGTGAAGCCGAAGAAGGACACGGGAAAGTGGTGTGAGTTCAATAAGAGCTCCACTCACAACACAAGTGATTGTCAGGCCAAGCAGTCATTGGTGGCTGAGCTAAAGGCTTCAGAATCAGATGCATGTTCTGACTCTAAGTCAGAACCCAACAAGGGAAATGACAAAGGGAAGCAGATTATCAATGCGGAGCCCAACGCCATCGTTGTCACCATGAATATCCAAAAGGAGGAACCCGAAGATCCAAAGGAGGAGGAGCGTCTCTTCCACTCTGAGATGTGGGTAAAGGGTTCCCCACTACAGTTCATTATTGACAGCGGGAGCCAAAAGAGTCTCATTTCAGCAGAAGTCATGAAGCGGCTAGGCTTACCAACCACAGTACATCCACAACCGTACACCATCGGGTGGCTTCACCAAGGACAGGATCTTTGTGTGAGCCAGCAGTGTCGCCTTCCATACAACACCAAGCCCTTCACAGATGAAGTATTATGTGACATTGCTCCCCTTGATGTTTGTGATGTATTTTTAGGTCAACCGTACTTATGGAAGTGACAGGCTGTGTATGAGTCAAGGCCTTGTGTTGTTATTTTTACTTTGGGAAATAAGTGGTACAAGATGCCAGAGGGAGCACCGCCTACCACCATCTCTTTGGTTATTGCAAAACAATGCAGTAAGCTCATTTCCAAGACAAGGAAAGAAGAAGACAGTGGCCATGACCTCCAGACAGGGCCCCTCTGCACAACAACAGATTGACAAGGTGGTGGATGAGTACGAGGACATCTTCACCTCCCCTGTAGGGGTTCCACTGCACTATAAGGTCAAGCACTCCATCGATCTGACCCCAGGTGCATCGCTGCCCAATGGGCCAATCTATCGATGCTCCGTTTCGGAGAACGACGAAATCAAGAGGCATATTCAGGAGCTGCTGCAGAAAGGTCACATCCGCCCGAGTTCATCGCCCTGTGGGAGCCCGATCGTGTTGGTACAAAAGAAGGATGGGGCTTGGAGAATTTGTATTGACCGTCGGGAGCTGAACAAGATCACTGTTCAGAATAGGAACATGATCCCACAAATTGATGACCTTCTAGACCAACTGAAGGGGGGAAATATTTCAGCAAGATCGACTTGAAATCGGGATATCACCAGGTACCAATCGAACCCTCCAATGTGTGGAAGACTGCCTTCAAAGCTAAGGAGGGCCTTTTCGAATGGTTGGTTATGCCTTTCGGGTTGACGAATGCTCCCGCAACCTTCATGAGGTTGATGGATGACATCTTGTGCCCATTCACCAACTCATTTGTAGTGGTATACTTGGATGACATCCTGATCTTTAGCCAAAGTTGGGAAGAGCACCTCCACCACATCCGATATGTTCTCCAAACACTGCGACAACACAAGTTATGTGCCAATTTGGAGAAATGCACTTTTGGCATGACCTAGGTTTAGTATATGGATACATTATTAATGAACAGGGGGTGCATGTGGACCCAGCCAAGATCCAAGTCATTTGGTATTGGTCAGCTCCAACCACTCTGATAGAGCTCTGCAACTTTCTAAGTCTTGCCAATTTCTACCACAGGTTAGTGTTGGGATTCTCTCATATCACTTGGCCCTTGAGTCAGGTTACCAAGGCAGGAGTGAAAGAAAAAATCTTTTGGTCTAAATCTCAATGGAAAGCATTCACAGAGTTGAAACATCACCCTTGCTCTGCACCAATGCTCACATTACCATACTTGCAACAACCATTTCAAACCGAGATAGATGCCTCTACCTATGCTATTGGGGCAGTCCTTACTCAACAGGGGCATCCAATGGCATATCATAGTGAGACACTTTTAGACATGGTCAAGAAGTATCCCACTTGTGACAAAGAGATGTATTCCATTGTGCAAGCCTGCCGACAATGGAAGCATTACATTTTGGGGAAGGAAACGATCATCCACATAGACTTCCAGCCCCTGCAGTTCATACAGATGCAAGAGAAGTTGCAGAATGATCGCCATCAAAAGTGGTCCACATGCCTGCAACAGTTCCATTTGAATATAAAGTATAAGAAAGGCAACATTAATAATGTTGCAAATTGCCTCAATCGACCATCGATCATGGCATTAACCACCATGCTCAACTGTTGTGGGAATGAGACTTCTGATTGACCACTTCTCTACAAAAGCGACCTAGAATTCAGCCACACATACCAGATGCTCTTGGGGGGTTAAGAAGTTCCATATTTTCACCTCCAAGATGCCCTATTATGCCACTTGGGACACCTTTGTGTTCCTTCAAGCGAGCATGCCAAGATGATTTGGGAAGCACACTACACGCGGGCCACTAGGCATTTCAGGGTCGAGAAAATGGTGGCAATACTGCAAAAGTATTTCTATTGGCCGAATCTTCACCATGATGTCAGGAAGTACATCAGATCCTGCATTGTCTGTGCCATTTCCAAACTAACCATCAAGAAGAAAGGCCTCTACACTTCGCTACCTACCCCTAGTCGACCTTTGGAATCCATCTCCATGGATTACATGTTGGGTCTTCCTTCTACTAAGCGTGGAAATGACTGTGTTTTTGTGGTCGTCAATAGATTCTCGAAGATGGTCATTATGGTTGCCTGCAAGAAGAATATCACAGCAGAAACCACTGCTAAACTCTTCTTTGAACGAGTGTGGGTACACTTTGGGATCC
This sequence comes from Pinus taeda, assembly GCA_000404065.3. Taxonomy (NCBI): domain Eukaryota; kingdom Viridiplantae; phylum Streptophyta; class Pinopsida; order Pinales; family Pinaceae; genus Pinus; species Pinus taeda. The sequence goes on along the minus strand of APFE030358320.1, from coordinate 106,926 downwards.
CATAGTCTATCATCTCAGATCGGGACAACAAGTTCCTCAATGCATTTTGGTCAAGTCTTTGGTCGATGCTGGACACCAAGCTCACTAAGTCCACAACGTTCCATCCCAAAACTGATGGCCAGATAGAGGTCGTCAACAGGATGATCGTACACATTCTACACATGTACAACTCAAAGCATCCACGCACATGGGATGAGAGCCTCCCTTATGTCCAACACAGCTATAACAAGGCTCTCCACAGCTGGACTGGCCACAACCCCTTTCAGGAGAGCTTAGGATTCTAGCCACTATGTCCCATTGATGTGGCCATGCCATTTGCAGCTACTCAGCAGATTTGGCTCATGTCCATGCAAAATCAATAAGGCAAACAACTTCATTGAGCACATCCAACGTATCCACCAGCAAGTACATGACATTCTGGAGAAATTAAATGCCAAGTACAAGCAGCGACATGATCAACATCGGGTGCCACACAAGTTTGAGGTGAGCGACAAATTCTGGTTTCATTTTCAAAAGGAATGCCTTACCAAAGCCTATCGGAAACTCAAACCACTCTGATATGGTCCTTACACCATTACCAAGGCTATGGGAGACAATGCATTTGAGCTTAGGATTCCCCCATTCATTGGCCTACACCCAATGTTCAATGTGGACCGCCTTCAACCATACTTCCCACCATTGTTAGACACATCAGACATTGCAGAACAATTCACACCTACAGAGTTAATCCAGATTACATGGAACAGGCCACAACTCATCGGATCATGGACACACAGATTAAGAATACTTGACAATAAAGGATCCAACTATATTGAGTTGTCAAAGCAGGCCAACTCCTTCACCAGAGCAAGTGGCTCACCAAGGACCAAGTTCAGCAGAAGTTTCCTCATCTCATGGAGGAACTCAACGCAATGAGGACCATTGCTTCCTAAGGGGGGAGGAATGATCCAGGTGGATATTTCTGGCAACCCGCCTATTCCTCTTGGACCTCCACCATTGTTTCTTTCAGTTTTTCAATTTCCTTATTTGTAGCACAATTTACTAATTTTCACAGTTTTTCGGGTCCTGAACTTCCGGAGCCGTTTTGAGGCCCTAAACGACATTTTTTGGGAAAACTGGGAGCAACATGGATCTATGCATCAATGTTGCTCACTCAAAAGTTGTAGTCCTCAGATGGATCTTTCTAACGAGCTATTGTGCGCATCAAACAGAGATCTTATGCCAAAGTTACGACCCTAGGAAGTTGATGTACCAATTTACCCAAACGGGGCCCATAGTTTGGCGCTTCATCTCCTAGGGTTAGGTTTTTGGATGTTTAGGGTTTTCCATTATTTCTCAACAATAAATAGGCCTTCGAGCCTCATTGTAACACAGTTCAGAGGCATGTAGCCGCCACATCTCTTCTCATAGAAACCGGTTGTTGCCTGGAGCAATGAAGGTGTCATGGGACTTTCCTGTGCAACAAAGGCAAAGCATTAAATGTTGTGCCAAACCATAACCCAACCCTATAGCAATCTCGCTATACAGTTCAATAAGAGAACAAAGCAATAGCCTGATGGGTTTACCTAGTTCTGTTTTAATAGCTACCATCGCCTTCATCGTTCTCAAAGGATACTCAGACATAATGAAACCCTCACTAGAGCAACAAACCCTTGCAGAGAAACAAACCCTCGCGAAGCAGTAAGAAACCACAGGAGTAGTGGCAACAATGAGCCACACAAATGCCGAGAACAAGTAGTTAGTTAGGGATTGAAACCCTAATTTTTCTCTATCGTCAGATCACGAGAACAAAATCAACAGCTGCAGTACTAAACAGATGACACGAGCAACTTGAACCATCTGGCCAATGCACACAGCCTCCCACCATATCTCTCTACCGCGTGGCTCCAGGTACAGAGGACAACAAGTCAACATAGGAGTAAGGACGGGGAAATCGCCTTGCGTATCATACACATTAAAAGCCAATCCTTTCACCTTTAATATAATCTGTATGATTTATTAGACCTCCATTAAATGTCAAGTCTACGGACTTAATAATTAACATAATCAAATAATTTGATTGTATATAATGAGCCAAATGCCAAAGTCAAGGATGGACATAATTACAAATTAAATTATATATATTATATATATATATATATATATATAATATATATATATATATAATTGGTAAGTTAATTTTAGTTGTTACAAGTGGTATCAAAGCCCAGGTTCGTACACTGAGACTCTTTGGGATAGATAAATATATGAATGTGCATGTAATAACTTGATTTTCTTAAAATCTAACTAAATAAAAACTCATATGTGAACATAGAGATAATCTCTATACAAAAGGTAGGATGCAGAGAAGTTCAAGACCGCCCAATACTCCGAAACTAGCTTATGTGAATGCCAACCTTGACATTTGGATACAGCTGGGAGAGGAGACTCGTCAGGCTAATGCAGTTTTACTCGAAACCATTCAGCAATTACGTGCTGAGATGACAAATTTAAGAATAGATAATGAACGACTACACCTAGAACATGAAAGGATCCTCAGAAGTCTATCTAATTGATAGAATCAAAGACACCTAGACCCCAGTGTTGAGGACAGAGAAAAGACCCCAACAGCCCAGCATGATGAGGAGAATGTCGAGTTAGCCGAGAGACATAGGGAGGACGATGAAGGACGCTTAGATAATGTATCTGACTAGCAAAAAGAAAAAATACAAAAGTCAAAGCTACAAGGATAATTCAAAAAGATTAAACCATCACTTTTTGAAGGGGAATCCGAAGAAGCAGCGGAGGCTTGGTTAATTGATATGGGTAAGTATTTTTATATTTATGAATACACAGAAAGGTTGAAGGCGCGGTTGGCAGTCTATCAGTTAAGAGGGAAGGCAACCCTGTGGTGGGAATAAATCAAAACAGTAAGAAAATTTGACGAGGAACAAGTGACATGGAATGAATTCCAAAAACATTTTAAAGATAAATATCTAACTAAGCGTTACTATGATGAAAAAGCAAAGGAATTTCATGAATTAAGACTGGGAGCCTTGACTATGGATGAGTATGTAGCTCGATTCACCTCCCTTCTGCGCTATGTGCCTTATATGCAGGAAGAAAAATCCAAGATTCAGCGTTTCATCAGTAGCTTACCCAATTTAATGAAGGAGAAACTTGAGTTTGACTACCCCAAAACAATGGATGACGCAGTGCGGAAAGCCCACATATGTTACCAGCAAATGAAACAAAAAAATGAAGGGTCTAGAGGAGGGACGATTAAGAATGGAAGGAATCTGATTCCAAGTAAACATCCAAATTTTTCTAATAACAGAAATTTATAGCAAAAGTCTCTCCATAAATTTCCGGCAAGGAACCAACCCAAGGTTGTATATTCTAAAAATCGACAGTCAGAAGGAGTTAATAAATTCAGTAATGAACAACATTCAAAACCGCTGCTGCAATGCTGGGGATGCGGAGAACCCCATTACTACAAAAACTGTCCGCACAAGGCAAGGACGGAACAACTAGCAAACCTGCAGGAAGCACCCAATGTTGGAGAAGTGGCGAGAAATATACCCATAATTAATGCTGCCTTGGATGATCAACAAGCAGAATAGCAGTCCACCATGATTGAATGTGAAGGTACGATTGTTAAGCAACTTGTTTCGGTTTTATTTGATCCTGGTTCTAGTTTAAGTTATGTTAGTCCTAAAGTGGTAGAAAAGTGTCAACTACAGACTAGTGATTGGCTAGTTCAACTAGCCAATGGGGCAAAAATAAAGGTAGTCGCCAAAACAGATCAGTGTCCCATAATCATTTCTGGAAAGCCCATTCATGTGAACCACAACATTCTTCCTTTGGGCTCATATGACGTTTTAATCGGAATGGACTGGTTGGAAAAATGTTGGTCTTTGGTTGATTGCAAGCAAAAAACCATTAGCTTTATTTCCGAATCAGGACAAAGGAGGGAACTGCAAGGAATTAAGTCTAACACCAAGCTGTGCCCCATTACTGCTAGTCAGCTAGGAAGGTGTATTGAGAAGGGTTGTCAAATATATGTTGTTTAAGTGGGATTTACCAACTCCAATAATAAAATGACCTCATTGGAAAATATTCCTGTTATTCAGGAATTTGTGGACGTATTTCCCGACTCTATCCCCGGTTTACCACCCAAGCGGGATATTGACTTCACCATTGAACTTATCCCGGGTGCAGCCCCGGTGTCTAAATCCCCTTACCGCATGAGAATACCTAAGTTGACGGAACTCAAAATGCAACTTCAGGAGCTTTTGGATAAAAAGTATATCCACCTCAGTGTGTCCCCTTAGGGAGCTCCCGTCCTATTTGTAAGAAAGAAATATGGAACTTTGAGATTATGCATCGATTATCGTTAGTTAAACAAGCTGACCATCGAGAATAAGTACCCCTTGCCACATATTGATGATCTATTCGATCAAGTGCAAGGAGCCAAGGTATTCTCAAAAATCGATTTAAGATCTAGCTACCACCAGATAAGGATAAAGGAGGGGGACATCTATAAAACGACATTCTGAACTCGTTATGGTCATTACGAGTTCGTAGTATTGCCATTTGACCTCATGAATTGCCCAACCACCTTTATGAGTTTGATGCATGGTATTTTCCATCCCTATCTTGATAATTTTGTGTTAATTTTTATTGATGACATTTTGATATACTCTAAAAATCAGGAGGAACGCGAAGAACATTTGAGGATTGTGTTGCAAAAATTACGAGAGAACCAGTTATATGCTAAATTTAGCAAATGTGATTTTTTCAAAGATCAGATCCAATACTTGGGACACATTATATCAGCCAAAGGGATAGCGGTAGACCCGGAGAAGATTAAAACCATTATGGAATGGACCGCTCCAAAGAATGTCGCTGATATTAGATCCTTTCTGGGTTTAGACGGGTACTACCATCGGTTATTGAAGGATTTTCAAAAATTTCCTTTCCAATGACTTCTTTACAAAATAAGGGAGGCACCTTTCAATGGACAGCAGAATGCCAACAAGCTTTGAGAAATTAAAACACCTACTTACCATTGCACCCATGCTAAAAGTGGCAGATCCGGAAAAGTCCTTTGTGGTATGCATGGATGCAAGTAAGGAAGGTGTTGGTGGAGTACTGACACAAGAAGGTAAATTTATAGCTTACGAATCATGGGAATTGAAGGAATATGAGCAGTGATACTCCACTTACGACCTTGAATGAATAGTAGTGGTACATGCACTCAAAATGTGGCGACATTACTTGCTAGGGAAGAAATTTCTACTGCTGACAGATCATAGTAGTCTTACCAATTTCTTCAACCAATCCAGCCTTAATGCCTGACAAGCCAAATGGACGACATTTTTAAGTGAGTTTGATTTTGACATGAAGCATCTAAAAGGGAAGGAAAATTGGGTGGTTGATGCACTAAGTAGGAAGGTACATTGCATCTATGAGGTTTAGATCAGTCAAGCATGCTCAAACATTCCAGAAATTATAAAGGAAGCATCAGTCAAGGTTTCAAAATATACTTTTCTTTGGCAACAAACAAAAGAAGCTTTGTTAAGATGAGAAAAATCAGATTTCGAGATAGTTATGGATGACATCCTTACATTCAAAAATATAATTTATGTTCCTAATCAAAGTGTTGTTAAACAATTAATAATGGATGAATTTCATTGGAAACCTTGTGCGGGCCACCTAGGTTACTAGAAATTATTAACAGCTATTAAGAAAGGGTATTGTTGACCTATATTAAGGAAGGATGTCATGGAATATTTATCCAAATGTTTGGAGGTGTCAGTTGGTTAAGGCAGAGCACCATCATCCCGTCGGTTTGTTACAACCACTGTCCATTCCGGAATGGAAATGGGGGACCATATAATTGGACTTCATCGTAGGTTTACCCCGCACCAGGAAACAACATGACTCAATTATGGTTGTAGTAGATAAATTGAGCAAAACTGCACATTTTATACCTGTGAAATCCACATACAAAAATGTGGAAATTGCGGACATATTTATAAAGGAAATATTTCGACTGCACGGTATACCCAAGGTGGTAATTTCAGACAGGGATGTGAAATTCACATCCACATTCTGGAAAGCCCTCTTTTTAGGATTGGGTACCCAAATCCAATTTAGCACGGCTTACCATCCCCAAACAGCGGGACAAACTGAACAGGTGAATCAAGCACTGGAAGACATGTTATGCATGTTTGCAATGCAATAGCCACATAAGTGGGAGGATTACCTCCACCTCATGGAAGTTGCATACAACAATGGACATCATGAATCATTAGGCATGAGCCCCTTTGAGGTATTGTATGGAAGGAAGTGTGGAGTACCTATGGACTAGAATAACCCCGTTAATAAGTTAGCATTGGGTCGAGACATGCTAGTAGAAATGGAGGAAGTCGTTAAGAAAGTTTGACAAAATCTAAAGGTTGCCCAAGATAGGCAGAAAATGTATGCAGATAAGAAAATGACATACAAATAATTTTAGCTAGGAGATCATGTTTATCTAAGAGTTAAGCCCCGAAAAAATTCCTTACATTGGAGGGGTTGTGCTAAATTAGCACCCCGATATTGTGGACCCTTTCAAGGCTTGGAATGAATTGGACCAGTAGCCTATAAACTTGCGTTGCCAAGCCACATTCAGGTCCACAACTTTTTTCATGTTTTGTTGTTAAAGAAATATGTGTACAACCCACAACATATAATAAACTGGGAAAATATTCAGGTAACAAGTTAAAGGGTTATATATATTTTGCCAATCGTTTTGAAGGAATAGGACTATGATTATTGTATGTGCAAGTCGAACCGGAAGGAGAATTTCTGGCAAAACCTCTTCGTATTCTCGATCGGAGAGAAACCATCTTACTGAGGCAAGTCATCACCTAGGTTAAAGTGCAATGGAAGCACTTTGGCCGAGATGAGGCAACCTGGGAAGACGAATAATTTATGCGAGAAGCTTATCCGGCGTTATTTGCGTAAACTAGAAAGAACACCAGGGACGATGTTCCAAACATGGGGAGAGATGTAACACCCCCGATTCCTTGAAAGGATTTACTGTGGTTATTTAATTTGGTTTATGTTTTACTGCATTTATTTTTTGTTATGTTATTACTAAGGTTGGAAAGCCAAATAATAAACTGTTACCTAATTGTGAATGATTAGAAGTGGAAACATGATTAATTAAAAGAAAGTGTTTACTACAATTACAAGAAACATTTATGCCCTTGCCCTAGGAAAGGGAAATATAGGGGGAAAAGATGAAGAACAGAGAACTATCCTAAAGCTAGAAAAGTGTGACTAGTGGAAAGTTGTTCATGAACAATCAAATTAAGTATAGGACTTGAGGTTGGACAGTAAAGTCCGGAGGCCTAAGGCACTGATTGTAATTGGAAAGTATTCCAGCAGAGAGAGTGCTCGGGGGAGAGCCTCGACGTAATTTCTAGGTTCGTGGCTGGGAGGAGAGACTTTCTAGATTTATTTGAAACTGCAGGTGGAATAGATAAGTATTATAGTCAGTTTCTTCCTAGAATTAATACTAGACTATGGAGATTAACATTTAATGACAGAGTAAAATTTGTTATGCTTGAACTATCATTAGAATAAGTTCTTGATTAGCAAACTATATTTAGATGGACAATTATCTTAAGGAAAAGTATGATTACAGAATATAGAAGCACTTTTTTTTCTTTTATCAAATTTTAGACAATTTATGCTAATAACTATAGAGTTACTACATGACATAGAAAAAATGAAAGAGAATGCTCATTCAATAATTATGGTTCATTGTTCATTATTATCAATGGCAAACTGATCAGATATAGAAGCAAATCAATTAAAATGCACTTTATCCGAGAATCTATAGAATGACCTGTGTAACTTTACACACTCTATTACGAATGACAAAAATATAAAGGAAGTAAATATACAATTGTTGGACGCAGGTTCAGAGTATAAAGACAATAATTATATAACTTTTGGACGCAGGTTCAGAATATAAAGACAACAAGATTTATATAATTGTTTGAATGCAAGTTCAGTACACATAACTCGACCACGCAATCATGAAATTACAATAGAGTAACTGTTCAAACCCTAGTATTATCTTAAATTAAAACTTGATTGAATTCCGTGGGAAATGGTCAATCAACATAGTAAATACTTGCATAAATAAAAGAAGGTTCCTCTCGGCTTGGAATGCAACCACGCTATAGAATAAGGTAATTCATTGCCTTCCAAAACATATAAATAGATAGGATAAGTCTTGTAGAAGCTAATGTAATAAATTAAGCATTCTACATAAGTCGACATAAGTTGGTTCACTTAAATGGTCGCATAACAAAACAATAACCTTTCAGTAGAAAGAACATAAAACCCTCCGTCGACTTCAAAGCGAGAGTATCTTCCCAAAAACTACAAAAAAGGCCTTACGTAGAGTTCCTTTAAACAACTACGCGTATCTAAATAATTACAAAATCAACAGAGCCATAACTTGAGTCATTTTGGTCAGCTAGACGCTCAACAAGAGACCGAGTCTCTATCCTCGACCATACGAGTAATGGTTCCCATAACTAATTCATGCCAGAGGTAAGAATCCAACCTCGAAGAGTTAACAACGTCGTCATGAGTGCTTAAGTTCTGAAGAGAGGTGTCCTTTACCAATGCAAATAACGAAAAGCACTGTGTAATTACCTGTCATGGACATCCGAGGCCTTAAGTTAGTAAAACCCTTAAAGGAAAAATTGTAAAGACAACGAGCAAATAAACAAATGGGGAGAATTCTTACCTGAGAGTGGGAGGTTTTCGCGTGAGGCAATTCCCCTATTCACCAGTAAGCAAACAGCATAAGTAATATTAATCAAATCGAAGGTTAAAAACCATTCAAACTAAGAAGAGGAAACGTTTAATAATTACCTTCCGCAGCTAATTCCTGAAACTAGTTGTCGCCTCGGGAAATGAAGGTGCCATGGGACTTTCCTGTGCAACGAAGGCAAAGCATTAAATGTTGCGCCAAACCACAACCCAACCCTATAGCAATCTTGCTATACAGTTCAAAAAGACAACAGAGCAATAGCCTGGTGGGTTTACTTGGTTCCATTTTAACAGCTGCCATCGCCTTCATCGTTCTCAGAGGATACTCAGACAAAATGAAACCCTCATCAGAGCAACAAACCCTCGCAGAGCAACAAACCCTCATGGAGCAGCAAGAAACCACAAGAGCAGTGGAAATATTGAGCCACATGGATGCCAAGAACGAGCAGTTAGTTAGGGATTGTAACCCTAAGTTTTATCTATTGTCAGATCGCGAGAACTAGATCAACGGCTGCAGTACTAAACAGATGGAGTGAGCAACCTGAACCATCTGGCCAGTGCACACAGCCTCCCACCATATCTCTCTGTCGTGTGGCTCCAGGTACAGAGCACAACAAGTCAACAGAGGAGAAAGTACGAGGAAATCGCCTTGCGTATCATACTCATTAAAAACCAATCCTTTCACCTTTAATATAATGACCTCTGGTAAATGTCAAGTCTACGGACTTACTAATTAACATAATCAAATAATCTGATTGTATATAATGAGCCAAATGCCAAAGTCGGAGATGGACATAATTACAAAGTATATATATATATATTATATATAATATATATATTAATTGGTAAGTTAATTTTTAGCTGTTACACTTTTATCAGGTGGAAAAAATGATATTGTATTTTGTATTCTATTTAGTTTTATATTTTATTTATTATTTAGTAAAAATAGTAAAATTTAATTATTTGATGCTTTTTGATATGTTTGAGGCATTTTATATATATATATATATGATTAAAAACATTTGATTTTCAATTTATTTTGAAATTTCTTAAATTTATTTAAATTTTGAAAGAAAAAAAAAATGAATATTAAAAATAATAAAAATTTAAAATGTAATTTATTTTTCTAATAGAGTGATGATTATTTTTTGGTTTTAAATTGAATTGTCACAAATAAAAATTATATTTAAAAAATAAAAAGTCCAAAAAATGTTATAATAATTTAAGTTTTGTTACAATATCATGACTTATCAATATCACATACCTAAAAATCGTAACTCATTACAAAATCATAATTTTTATTTTAATTTTATTATCTCATTCGATAATTTGTTGAAACCTGAATTAATTTAGAATTGACTAAAAATTAAATTTTCAATATATAAAGTTTACATTACAACAGACAAATAATGTATTTTTAAAAAAAAAATCTTTATATTCTGATGGGTGCAAAAAGCTTCCCTCTTATTCAGTAATTATTCAGTAATGATGATTTTTGTAAATAGATTATATGTTTACGATCGTGTTTAATTTCCGCAATGTTTTCAGCATGTGTGAGGCTTTACCCACCCTTGTACTCCTGTGCAATTAGCACAATGGTAGTGTACATCGTAAATTGAAACAAAAATGGGACGGATAAACAGAGAGGCTAAGTTTCCGTACAACCTTACTTCCGATATCTATAAAACTAACATTTAACGATAGGTGAGCAGAAGCTTTATTCTAGCAGCGCGGAAGTGTGGATATGTTATGCAACTTCGCATAGATTCTGGTTAGCGTAAGTAACCGCTCGTGATGATATGGTTTCTCTATAAACTATAAACTGCACTCGCTTTGCAAGGGCGTGGCAAAAAACCTTTTTTTTTCAAGTACAAAGGGCGTGGCAAAAAACCTTTTTTTTTCAAGTACAAAGGGCGTGGCAAAAAACTTACTCAATTAAAATTACTCAACTTTCGAAAAATAACTTACCTAATTAAAATTACTCAACTTTCTAAAATTACTCAACTTTCTAATGGACAATTTCAAGGATTAATGGGAGAGGAAAGAACTATGAGATTCTTACGGTGTCCAAAAGTAGGGTCTCATGCAATTGCATACTAGATAACAAATTTTAACAAGAGACTCGGAGAATTGAATTGCAACTAAAGATAATTTACCACGAGTATTTTGAAAATATATAAGGGAAAATGTAGGGTTGCCCAAATTGCATAATAAGTGGTGGTTCGTAAACCATTAAATTGATGTAAAAAGCCGTAATTAAATTTGGATTTTATTTTTTCAACCAACATTTTTGTTTTTGTCATGTTGAGATTTTTGAGATTTAAAAGGGTTTTCCGTATCGAATATACATTCAAATCTGTCTAAATCTAGTAGGGCTTGATTGCCTTTAATGTTCAAGATCTACCCATAATTTCGATCATATTTAAATTATTATAATGACATTGTATATGTTTGACATGTCCACGTTTCAACGACTTTAGTTTGTAAATCTAAATTATCATGGTGATGAGTTTCTAGATTAATCACAGAGGGTTCATATTTACTTACATTATTTAGGTTATTTGATGTAGAGAGTTTTTAAAGAAATTTTAAGAAACAAAAAACTTATCAAATAAAAATAAATAAGTTATTTAACTTTATGAAAAATTATTAATTATTTCAATAGAAAAATATTTTAAATACAAGAATTGTTTTATAATAATGGATAATTTATTTTAATATAAATTTAATCATAATAACTTCTTAGGATAGAGATCATACACTCATTCATGTGAATGTTTTTACCTTAAGAAAAAGACAAAAGTAGTTCACATGTCAACGCGATCCAATGCAACAATATATTTGGGTCATAACTTAGGGGATCATTAAAAACTTGTTATTGAAAAATGTTTTCACAATGATTATTACGTTTAACGTGTTTGGCTCCTCAAATATTTAAAATAGTTAAGTTTGAAACCTAAAACGGAAATGGACATGTGTTTAAAACGTAGAAGTGTTAATTGACATTAGCTTGTATTGGATTTTTTTTTTTTTTAATTTGCAAAGAGTTTATTTTTTTGGTTGAATATATTGTTTATATTTTAACAAAAATCAGCATGAATTTACAACAAAATGAGAATAGGCATGTAAATGAAAAAATATATTATAGGTTTCTTTCACCTATGTGCTTAATTTAATTTGCAATAATCATGCAATCCTCCATGGCAACCACCACTCATTTGCAATAATCATGCAATATCACAACCACTTTTGATAACTTATTTTTATTAACTTATTAGTGTTCAATTTTTCAAAGCAAATTTTACTATTAAAAAAAAAAAAAACAAAAAAATTGTATTATTAAATTTATATAAATATAAGAAAATATTATAAATAATAAACTATTAAAACAATTTATTACCAAATTTTAATAAAAATTCAAAAGATTAAAAGAAAATATTACTCTGTTTTAATTTCTCACTACATAATTAAAGTTCACCATCTAAGTTCAGAATTTCAATTTTCTAGTTCATTTTTATGACTATGCTCCATATTCCATTAAATAAATATAGTTATAAATACATATTTTCCTTATTCATGTATATGATTAGTAACATTTTTAAAAGCAGCTTATATTTTTTTTAACTTTGTCTTTATTGTTTTTAACTTTAGTTTAGCTATATTTAAACTAAGTCTCAAGGAACCTAGCTATGCAGCCTTGTTAAATTTTTTATATGTTTGTTAATTAAAATTAAGAAACAAAGAAAGAAAATTACTTTAATGTCCAAGAGGCTAAAGATAGCCCATGGGACATATTGCTTCTTCATTTGGTTGATGTATTCGACCTTTTTTGTAACATACACTGATATGTCCTCAATTGTTTTTACCAAGTTTAATTATCACTGTTAATTTTATTTTGTTTTAATCTGAATTATTAAAACTATTAGGCTGAAAAGCCAGAACAAATGTTGCTAAGTATTAATTAAAATATTTTGGTTCAGTTTGTTAAAAGACTAGAGAAACAGTTGAATTAACTTTTGCAAACAGTTACAACTATTCCTTCACCCTTTTCTATTAAGAGGAAAAAGGACAGAACCCTGGGGGGTTGAAGAAACTGGACTGTGTTGAATTCTTCCTAGAGCTGGGAAAAAAACTTAACCAATGGGAAAGAAAACCTAACCAGTGGGAAAGAAAATTGTGATAACAGTTGTGGGGTACAAGACTTGAGGCTGGACAGAGTCCTGATGCCTAAGGTACCCAACTGTTCATCACTGTAAAAAGTGGAAGAGCTCAGAAGGGGACTTTGGACGTAATTTCCAGTTACAGGCTGAGTGGTGAGACCTTCCAAAAATAAAAGTTACGTGCATAACAAGAAAACAGATAAGTGATATTACCACGTTAATCATTATTGCTAGTAAGGGATAGACTATTTACTATTATAGTAGAAAGTACATAACGTTTATTGATTTCTGAATAGAGCAAGAACTACAGCCAGACATATATATATATATCTATTCTATCTATAATATATTATATTATTTATATTATATATTATATTATATATATATATATATATATATATATATTTATATAATATTTATATATATGAAATATGCAAAAGTAGCGAATATGCTAGCTTACTAGGCAAGATATCTTCAATAGACAGATTAATGATTTAATTCAGAATAATATGCTAAGTACAACAATAACACAATATTCCTTTCTATCTTTTGTATTCTCTATACTACTGGTTTTGCACAGTCTATAGAAAAAGCACACTCTCACACGATATATAAAACCCAGTTCTTAGATTGTGATCTAGTAATTTTTTTTATCAATGGCAGAAGGAAACTTTAAAGAAAAAAATTATAAACATAATTGACAAGTACCCTACAATGTATATTTCTTACAGCAGTCGGTCTAGGGTTTATAGGCTCTCGAACGAGTTAGGAAAGGAATTCACCAAGAGCCAAATGTCCCGGTACTGTTTAATCTATGAACTTCTGAACCAGTAAACATCAACAATATTTAAGCAGAAAAGGAAAGACTTAGTTTAAGAAATCCACATCGATAGCCATAAATTAATAACACAGTCGAGTTGTTGTATACAAAGACTTAAAATCAAATTCATTAGAACGGATACGATATAAAATCGTATATCATAATAAAAATATTAATAGAAGTTGAAATATCGCGATGGGCCGGACATAACAGATTAAATAAATATACAAATTTCATGCCTTGAAAGGTCTTGTAAATTCCCATAGAAATAATGCATGGAAAGAATTATCTAGACCAAGTAATGTGTAGGCATATTCAAAGGCCGCTAGTTCAAAATGATTTAAATACATTCTGAATCAAAAGCATACATTTCGGTCGTAGCCTTAAACCCTATCTAGCACCATTCCTTGAAACCCTCTATCACGGAAACTCGGCTTGAAGAACTCAAGGCACAAACAAGTTCAGAATCCAAACCCACCTGGAAAGCGAGGAAAGAAGCAAGGTTTAGTATGATGGACGCCTTCCAAAATGCACATGTCGAATGAAGGGTTTGAATCATCTTCAAACGGCTTACCTACACAGTACAAGCCGATAATAAGGACCCAAAACCTTGCAAGGATCTTGATTTCCATATGAAAAACCCGGTGATAAACAGACGTGGCTTACCTGAGTGGGAGTTGGCCATCCCTTGAAGCAGCGGCCGATGCTACCAATACACCAGGTTGTCTTAGCAAAAGAAAGTGAAGAATGAACTTAAAATGTCAATATCACAAAGTCGAAACACTGCTTACCTCTTGCTGCCACGAAATCAACCCTCTCCACTAGGATTTTGGAATCCATGTCGTAGCCAGTATACCTGTTCCATAGTGGCCCCAAAACCTGTCAGATATCCTTATAAACCAACTTAGTGCACTTAGCATCGATAGAGGAATATTATTGTTGAAATGCTGAAGTAATAGTGATAAGGGGCTTGCAAAGCACCTGGAGTTTCGGGTAGAAGCATGACTGAATGATGCACCAGGTCACAGTTGCAGAGCCGAGAGCCGAGCTGGTTCATAAGCAAATGAACCTCCCTCACTGCCTACAAGACCATTAGACTTCCCCGCCAAGCCGAAAGCATCGAGACCACAGATCTAAGCAAATCCAATGACGAATAGAAATCCAGGTGTATTACCTTGAGACCTTCCCAAGCAACTGTAGTTAAGGGCATTAACGTTGAACCTAATAACCAGCATGGAGATGAACAGGTATGACAGGAGAGGACCTCAGGCCTCTCCTGCCTTAATGGGGACGAGCCGACCCGAGGACGATCAGCTCGAGGTGAGTTAATGTAGGTCACAACGTGGCGATCTACATGGAGGCCAAGCGGATCAGTAGCCACATTAAACTTAAAACTTTAATCAGTCATTCAACCAAGCGTTGAAATCACATTAAGAATTTTGTATGGGTTAACATATGAATGGGTTAGGTCCACAACTGAAGTGATTGCATAGTTGCGTTACCAATTTTTTTTGTTTTGTTTTGGAGATAAGGTTGTTACAAATGGTATCAGAGCCCAAACCCACATACTGAGAGTTCTGGGTTATTTTAATAGTGAATTAAGTTATGATACTTTAATATTGATAAAAGAAAAATAAGTTGAGTATGGTTGCATATGAATAGAGAGAGAGAGAGAGATTGAGGTCAACGCCAAGGGTAAGATGCGGAGGAGCCCCAGATCGTCGAGCCAGCCATAGGTGCCTTATGTGGAGGCCAACCCAGAACTATGGGTACAACTAGGAGAAGAATTGCGACAGGCTAACGTTGCCCTGCTTGAAATAGTGCAACAATTATGGGCAGAGATGATGAACATGAGGACAAACAATGAACAGTCAAGGCAGGAATAGGAAAAGATACTTAAAATTTTGTCCGATCGACAAAATCAACGGGGACCAGACCCTAGTACAGAGAATAGGGAAAATACCCCAACTACCCATAATGGGGAAGATAATGCAGAATCTACGGAAGGCCATAAAGAGGAAGAAGAAGTGCGTTTAGATAACGTTTCTGATCAACGAAAGATTAAAAGACAGAAGAGAGAGTTACAAGGCGAGTTCAAGAAAATCAAACCATTGTTGTTTGAAGGAGAGTCTAAAGAAGCAACAGAAGCTTGGCTGATAAACATGGGTAAATACTTTCATATTTAAGAATATATTGACAAGCTTAAAGCACGACTGACAGTTTACCAATTACTGGGAAAGGTCACCCTTTGGTGGGAAGAAAATAAAACTGTGAGAAAGATTGATGAGGAACAAGTAACATGGCAAGAATTTCAGAAACATTTTAAAGATAAATATCTAATGGAACGTTACTACGATGAAAAGGCAAAAGAATTCCATGAGTTAAGACTAGGAGCCTTGACCATGGATGAGTATGTAAAATGGTTTACTTACCTATTGTGATACGTTCCATATATGCAAGAGGAGAAAGCTAAGATTCAACGGTTTATTAGCAGTTTGCCCAATTTCATGAAGGAAAAACTAGAATTCGATTATCCTAGAACAATGGACGATGTAGTACGAAAGGCCTGCATCTGTTCTTAGCAGATGAAGCAGAAAAATGAAGCATCTAAAGGAGCTATTGGCAAGAAAATAAGGAACTTACCACCAAACCGGCAACAGAAAGTCATAAATGGAAGAAATAATCAGCAAAGGACTTTTGGAAAATTTGCAAGAAATCTGCCTAGAGCTTAGACATACACCGATAATAGACAACCTGAAGGAGTTAGCAGAACTGCTACTGAACAACCACTAAAGCCGCCACTGCAATGTTGGGGATGTTGGGAAGAACATTATTACAAAAACTGCCCGCACAAATCTCGAACTGAACAACTTTCGAACATGCAAAAAGCCTCTACAGTAGGAGATATTGCAAGGAGCATGCCCAGAATTAATGTTGCCTTGGACGATCATCAGGCGGAATATCAGCCCACCATGATCAAATGTCAAGGTATGATTGTTGATCAACCTGTTTCTGTTTTGTTTGATCCAGGTGCTAGCCTAAGCTACATTAGTCCTAAAATGGTAGAAAAATGTCAGCTACAAAGCAACAAATTTAACAAGCCTTGGTCAGTTCAACTAGCCACTGGAACAAAGAGGAAGGTGTCTGCAAAAACAGAAAACTTCCTTATAACAGTTTCACGACAACCCATCCAAGTTGATTTGAATATCCTTCCCTTGGGTTCGTATGATGTATTAATAGGGATAGACTGGCTAGAAAGTCATTGGTCCCTGGTGGATTGCAAAGAAAAATCTGTAAGTTATCTTACCAAGTCAGGACATCGAAAAGAAATTCAAGGAATCAACAAAAATATCAAATTACACCCTATTACGGCTAGCTAGCTCAGAGGATGCATAAGAAAAGGCTGACAGAGTTATGTTGTCTAGGTAGGGTACACCAATGACAAAAATAAGATGGCCTCCTTAGAGAATATTCCTGTAATTCAATATTTCATAGACATATTCCCTGAATCCATCCCTGGGTTGCCGCCAAGATGAGATATCGATTTTACCATGAAGCGAATGCCTGGAGCAGTCCCTGTTTCAAAATCCCCCTACCGCATGAGCATGCTTGAGTTAACAAAACTTAAAATGCAGCTTCAGGAGCTATTAGATAAAGGGTACATTCGCCCTAGTGTGTCCCCTTGGGGATCCCCTGCGTTATTTGTACGAAAAAAGGACGAAACCTTAAGATTGTGCATTGATTATTGCCAGCTAAATAAGTTGACCATCAAGAATAAGTACCCTTTACCTTGTATTGATGATTTATTTGATCAAGTGCAGGGAGTTAGCGTGTTTTCAAAAATCGATTTAAGGTCTGGTTACCACCAGATCAAAATAAAGGATGAAGACATCTGGAAAACCGCATTCCAAACTTTTTATGGACATTACGAGTTCATGGTACTACCTTTTGGCCTTACCAATGCTCCAGCCACTTTCATGAGCCTAATGCACGACATTTTCCAACCATTTCTAGATAAATTTGTATTGATTTTTATCGATGATATACTAATCTATTCAAAAAATCAGGAGGAACATGAGTAGCACTTGAGAACAATATTGCAGCTTTTGTGGGATAACCAGTTGACACAAAGTTCAGCAGGTGCGATTTTTATAAAAATCAAATCCAATACCTAGGCCATGTTATATCAGCAGAATAGCGATGGACCCAGAGAAGATCAAAACAATTTTGGAATGGACCACCTCGGAAAACATTGTAGACATAAGATATTTCTTGGGCTTGGCAGGGTATTACTTTCGATTTATTAGAGGCTTTTCAAAAATAGCCTTTCCGATGACTTCATTTCAGAAAAAGGGGTGTGCTTTTCACTCGACAACAGAATGCTAGCAAAGTTTTGAGCAGCTAAAACAACTGCTTACAACCGCTACGGTGCTAAAAGTAGTAGATCCAGAAAAATCCTTTGTAGTATGTACATATGCAAGTAAAGAGGGTTTCGGTGGAGTATTAACTTAGGAAGGAAAGGTCATTGCCTATGAGTCATGTAAATTGGAGGATTATGAGCAATGCTACTTTGCTTACGATTTGGAGTTGACCACGGTGGTGCATGCATTAAAAATGTGGCGACACTACCTTTTAGGGAAGAAATTTCTATTACTAACTTACCACAATAATCTGACAAATTTCTTTAATCAATCTAGTTTAAATGTGCGGCAGGCCAGATGCATCGCATTCTTGAGAGAATTTGACTTTGACATGAAGTACCTCAAGGGAAAAGAAAATAGGGTAGCAGATGCTTTAAGCAGAAAAATACATTGCATCTATGAAGTACATTTCAATCAATCACAATCCAACCTACCAGAGGTTATCCGAGAGGCATGCCTCAAAGATCCAAAATATGCATTCCCATGGCAACAAGCTTCAAAAGCTCACGCAAAAGGGGAACAGTGTGAGTATGCAATTAACCCTAACAAATTGTTAACATTCAGAAATAGAATTTATATTTTGTCTTTGAGGTTTCTACGAGTCTCATGTTTGTGTAAATTTTCTTTCGGATCCATCGCATTCAATTTCTTTTTAGATCGACGTTTCGAACCAGCAACGGTGGCTCATCTTCAGGATGTGAAAGAATTAATTGAAAGACCGGTCTTATTTGTCAAACATATAGAGATGCATGAGATGCTTAGTCAACAGATCTTTAATTATTCTATTTAATTGTATTATTGTGATATTTCATTATCTTAATTTTATTAGTACTAATTATTTCATGTTTTAATTCTATCTATT